>JADRCC010018867.1:0-18761 GCA_019843855.1 Hylomyscus alleni
GGGGGGGACACCCAGGAGGGGCCACAACAGGTTGGAGGAGAAGGGGAGGGGGAAATGGAGGGAGAGGTTGTGGGAGGAGGTGACTGGTAGGGGGGCAGTGATTGAGATGTAAAGTGAATAAATTAAAAAGAAAAGAAAAGAAAAATGAAAGTTCTCATAGTTCTTTTGTAGCTAAGCTTGTAGACCTTAGCTAACTCTGGGGATATACTCTGGGATGGTTTTTTGAAATATGTACTGAAAAATTGAGGGGAAATGGGCAAAAGGAAAGATAGCTTTCAGCAGACGGTAAATATCAGCTAGAATACCTCATATTTAGCATAATTTCCTGAAGGTAAGTTTTGTTGAACACTACAGAGAAGCATCTTTTTCCTTCACATTAGCCTTTCCTAATTTGGAATAGAAGAAGCTTAAAGAGAAAAGGAGGATGAGAAGCAGTTAGCAGGAAGAGAGGCTCTGTTCCAGATGAACATGCTTGGTAAGAGGCTATCTGCCACAGGAGACCAAGTATGAAAGCCAAGAGCAAGGTCTCCTGGACTCACCCACATGCTTCATAGACTTGACAAGATAATTCAGTATGTGGATTCATATAGACCTTAAGCTTAACTGCTTTTAAGATTAAGATGAAATAAGTTATGTGCACGCATTTGTTTCTGACAAAATGAAGGCATAAGGAATCTAAGAAAAATGAATACTTAGATCCTCACAAGTCAATGTATCTTATAAAAATGACATACCAAGTCCAGCCATGTGATGCAGTAGTCATGAGATGTAATAGACATGTGACATAATGGGCATGTGATACAATAGACATGTGATGTAATGGACATGTAACACAATAGATGGAATAAGTGTAACTTAATCACAGTTCCTTTGAATTGATTCTGTTGTGGAAAACTGAGAGATTGGCAACTTTTATCTCTTCTGCTACATTTCTCTCTAAATATCTTAATAATTCTAGTACTTCCTCTTCATAAAAATTGTTTTTCATGACAAACACTGAATCAGTGTACATTTGCTTTAGTTCTCCCATGAGGATTTAAAGGTTCAGTCACAAGAGGACTCTCTCTCTCCATCGATTTCACACACAAGCCAACGATGCAAACTACTAGTTTATGCCATGGATAGACACATGTGTGTCTGTGTGCACAGAAAATAGTGACGAAGGATGCACGAGGCTCCTAGAACTCCATAAAAAATGCACATACTTACTTCATTTATTTTAAGCAACCCCCAAACCCCAACAGATACTAGTAAACTTAATTTATATGCATCTAGATACAGATTAAAGGCCAGTATGAGCCAAGGGAACAGTGCTTGACTAAATGAACAATTATCTGGACAAATACATTTGGCGACTTTCATAGGAAGAGAGTGAGCGGAAGAATTCCATGGGTGGTCAAAGGTCCCTCTCGATAAAACTACCCACATGTAACTTCTAAATATTTGATCTCTAGTCATCTAAGTCATTTACTGCTTGTCACCATGTCCCCTTTCTATGTTTCTGATTATGACCTCCAAATGCAGTGAATGAGAAGTTACAGTGTTCCGTCTGTGTGCAGCACAGATGGCGGTGTGAGCCAAGAATTCATCCTCCCCATCTCAGGACTGATGAGTTAGCACAGCAGCTATAGAAACAGTTCCAGACAATGTAATCATTTCCTTAAGACCACTGTGGTTTACTAATTACATTCAAATGCATCCACCTCCTTCAATCTCAAGGCCGACTCCAATGTTCTTTTACTAGCCTTTGTTCCACAGCCCTGGTTTCAGATGAGGAGACTCCAAACTGCAGTGAGATTATTGAGTTGGTTTCTAACCCACCTGTTTTTCAAGCCCTTTTCCTCCCAGACCTCTGGAAGGTCCTCTGAGGTCCTTTTCATTTCTCAAGCCTAGAATGAGCAAATAGAAAAGGCTCAGAGCAGCATGGGAGTTGAGCCAGGAGCAGTACTGTGAGCATCCATTTGTCCTTCCACCTACGCTCTGAGGGGGCAGCTGTGATGTCTCGATGGGATGAGAGAAAAACTCAATATGCATGGCAATCTGGTGCTGTGCCCATGGGACCATTGAAGGAAAAATAGACTGTGTGCAATCTTTCTCCCTAGAGAAAATAAGCTTGGTGCAGTGCTGGTGTCACAAACGCAGGTTGCTATCAGCAACCAGGGTACTCCCTGTATCAAAACAGTTGCAGAAAGTAAGGCAGGATAGAAGGGCAGGAAAAAACCTTAGGAACCCCCAAAAGGGAAAGAAGCCCCTCATCCTGTAATCCAGTTGGAGCCCTTGCTAATGATGTAACATGGATTCCAGCGCAATTGAGTGATGGCCTGGGGCTATTCTCTCTTCTTGGCCATGAACCTACACTTTTCTAGGAATCTCACCAGAAACCTCTGGGGACGGGTGGGGAACTAACCTCACTGGAAAATCCTAATGGCTTCTGCTTTTACCTTACTGGATTATAAAAGCATCTTTGAAACCACCTCCTATCACTCTTATCGAGACATAAGGGATAAATGGTTCATAGCAACTATTGAAATGTATCACGAGAGCCACTAAACTGCAATCCATGACCAATACTAAGACTGTTAATTGCTTTCTCTTGGAGAAGCCCACATCTACACTTGGGACATTTCACTTTGCTCTACTGTCTTATGGGAAAGCATACAACCCCAACTGAATGCTTGCTCTGATGTCTTCTTACCCCTCCTTCTTTAAACCATAATACTCAAGTCTATATTAAAACATCTGTATTTAAAATCACCATCTCTGTTTGACTAAACTGGCCAGTCTTGAAATTCTTTTCATCATTGAATCTATGAACTGCAGTTTGGCCTGAGCCTAGGGAAACTCCTCAGGCTGATGAGGGTAGCAACAAGCTATGTGTCTCTGTCCTCTCAACACTGACACACAGGAAGAATTGATGACTGGCCTCAACAGCAGAGAAAACTATCTAAGCTTCATCATGTCCCCCTTTCTGGCCTATCCACTTCAAAAGATCTCTTCTCATTACTTCTCCTGCCCCTTCACCATTTGCATGATATGCCAGTGTATTCAGGGAAGAAGTAGATTTTAAGATAAACAAGATTATTTACTGAATGCAATAATAGAAACAACAGACTTTCCCATTGGATAAGTCATATTAAAATAATGGCAGCTAGTAGTATTTGATCCCTAAGTATTAATCATTATAATACCCTTATAAGCTGAATCACTCTGTATAAGGTGGACATCCACAAATCACAAAAGGCAACAGATATATAGAGACACATTGTGCCATAGGAGTGGAAGGAGAAAAAAACCAATTTCTCCCTGTATATGAATGTTTGAGACAATTTGTCTGTCTTAGTTGCATAGTTTGTAGAATATTGAGTGTATGAGTACTTATGGAATACTTAAATGCCCATGTAATGAGAGCTGTTCATGTCAAAGACGTGGTTAGACAGTGTAGGCAGTAGAGAACTCATTTTGTTTCTGTTTCAGTCCTTGAATAACCACTTCATAGACACTGTGTTCACTTAGAGAAAGAATGAACACAATAGCTGTCCTCCGGGGCCCTTGTTTTACAGGCAGGTGAATAGCACCTGGACAGCTACATAGCCAGGAAGCCAGTGTCTGCTTCTTTGTTTTATAATGAGGTAGTCTGTTCAAAGAACGAGTACAGATGGAGGCTTATAATAAGATTTCTCTGGTGGTGGGAAAGAGTCCTTTAGACTGTCCATGAAGGATGTGAAGTCACTCTTCAGCAGTGTCAAGTAGGTATAGTAGTTCATGTCTGTAATCTCAACATATGGGAGATTATGTCAGTAAAATCAGAAGCCACGTTGGCTACACTGGGTTCACTAGAACCTGTTTCAGAAAAACAAAGAAAGCTTGTTTGTTGTCTCATACAAAGGAAATAACTTCCTGAAACAGTGGTGCTGATTCTGTATTAGCCTTGTTCTTGAGGTACATTCTAAATATTTGTTTCTCTCCACTAGAAGAGTTTGTGCAATGTGAAACCCCTAGGTTAGGGAGAATCTGAAGCCTTGGGTTCCTTACTTCTGGAGATCTTTCAAAAATACTTAAGCCAATAGAAACTAAACCAAAGCCTCTATCCCTTATTTCAAGGTCAACCTATTAAAGACTGATAGATTAGACATAGTTTCTTGAGGAGTGAGAACAGACCATATTGGTAAATGCTGGACAAGAAAGAGAACTATTGGTCGTTCTTTGAGGCCACATGGATATCCTTTAAACCATTTAATCTAAACAAGGTAGTTGTCATATGCTTCTAGTCTAAAATGCTGTAACAAGATGTGAGTTCCTTATTACATATTTAGAACACTGGTTGTAATTATTCCTTCTTTGTCTGTGATAGCTAAGGTTTGCAGTGATCTACTTGCTTTATAATACCCTTACCCTTATTGTGCAACCCTTGTATCTCCATTAACCTGCTTAAGAAACACTTTCTTCGATTGATGATGAGTTGCTTGGTAGAAAGACTGGCCTCTCCTTTTTAGTCTCTTAAGGGGTGGCCACTGATAGAGGTCGTCTCTGGCCTATGTCCCCTATGCCCTCATTCTTTAGGAATGAATAACAAAGGATGAATAGTTTTATAAATTCTAGAATAAATCCTGCCAGTGTTTTAATCTGAAGAGAGAGGATCCAGGCAGGATCTGAAATAACCATGACTTACCGGAATCCGTAAAAGCAGGAATGTCTTGGATTCGTTTTGCAGAAAAAAAGTATAGCAGTAACAATTTTCAGGGAAAAATGCCTATGAACTTAAAGACTTTATTTAAAATGTATATATAGGACATTTGACCATTCTCCCTACTTCATTTCCACAGTATATAACACATTTAAAAGGCATTGGTGGCTTAGGGAGGATGCATTCAGGCATTTGAATGAGGAACATTAAGGTCGTTCGTCTGAGGTAAGAAAACAGTTTCCCCAATGAAGTGTCAATTGTTGTGATGTTTTAAATTGCAAAACCAACAAATGGTTACAGTAAATGGATAATGTTTTATTAACCACTCTTCCCACTTGAGAAGTGAGCAAAGGAGAATCTAAATATGAACGCTGTTATATAAATAAGCAGTGTTAGGTCAATGTTCTTAAGCTGATTTTCTAAATATTTAGTTAACATAAGACAACACTGGCTACAGTTGTGACTTTAGCTGACACACACACACACACACACATGCATACACACAAGTGTGCTTATTCTAAGTTAGCACATATAGTCTCCATTTAATAACTGTATGCTTCTTAGAATTCTGCCACACCTAAGAATTCAGAGATGACAGTGCCAGTGATAATAGTTTCCACTTCAGTAACTGTTAATGAAAGTATCGAGATAAATTCTTCAATTTTCTGTAGGTCATTCATTACATTCATTAAAACACAGAAACATAAAATAATAATAATAAAAAACTGTCTTTACCCTTAATAAACCAGACTCAAAATCTGAAGGTTACAAAGCTAAAACTGAAATGTTGTCAGGGCCGGTTCCTTAACAAGCTTGCAGGGGAAAACTTACCTGCTTGTCTTTTGCAGTTGCCACTTGGATTAAGGAAAAGGAACATATGAAGGAGGGAAAGAGTCTACATAAACTCACCCTGTCTCAACAGCAACAGAAGTCTCAAGCAATGTCAACATCGACTCAGTTACCAAATCTCCTCCAGGTCTCATCAATTCAGACATTTGTGGTATAGACATAAAAGTAGTATATACTATACCTATAATGTAATCTCTATTTTGTATTACCTCATGCTCGGTCACCCCATGCCCATTTTCTGTAAAGATCCCACACTGGGACCATTAACTAATCAAGAAGAATGTTACTACTTCAGGATCCTTAGCTATGCCCTTCTGCACATCAATTTTTCCATAGAAAGGAACACATTCACAGGTCTGAAAATTACAACATGGATATCTTTGTGAGGAAGACATTATGCAGACTACAACTATAAGTTCTCTAGAGTGCTCAAGATTCACACCTCAGAACTGTATAAGAGGATCTCTTGAATAATCTCATTCCTGTTCTGATACACCTAGTAGCTAATACATATATAGCTTTAAAATTACCCATTTGTAATTTGATAATCTGAATTCATCTTATCAGAACCACAAACAGAACAGCCCTTGCTTTGCTCTCACCTGGGCTCTTATTACTTTCCTAACAAGTTCCTAATTTAGCATCATTTGAAATCTGGCTAAGCTGAGAATTTTCCAAATCATCTGGTCTGGGTCCTTTCTGATGAACATGGCTTTCTTCATTTTTTTTTTAAAAATCCTTCTCATATTCGTATTGCTATAAGCAATGAGAAACCAAAACTCATCTTTAACATTCTGCTTAGGAATCTCTTAAGTATCTAAATTCATTGCTTACAAATTCCACTTTCTTCCGAAATGGTAGGATGCAATTTAGGTAAGCTTTCTGTAATTATATTATAATAATCTCCTTTCACAACCCTCATTTCCCTTCCGAATCCTCATCAGAATTGCTTTTTAGCAACCATAACTTTAACTGTTTTCTTATGATGGCACGATTATTCTCTAAGTAGACATCACTTTTATACTATCATGCTCCTAACTTCAACCGTCACAACATCACAATAGTTTTTAACATCTATATTTCTGCCATATATTTGTTCAAGGAAACCCATTACTCTTTCTACATGTTCTTCAACATTATTCATATTCTAATCATCACGTTTCCAAAATTCCCTGTATCATTGTTACGTGTTAGCCTGTATCCTATTTTCAAGTGCCCCATGTACCACAGTGTCTAATTTGATTTCTGTCTCCAAATCCAGTTTCTTTGGGTTTAAGCTGTATTCTATCAATTTCTTATTTACATCTCCTGAAAACTGTGAAGTTTATAAGGTCACTTCCTACCTCTGGCGAAGATTGCCTAAGTTCTTAGTGCTACAGACATAGCTAATTGATCACTGAAGAATATTAACTATGCAATACTTTCCTATACTTCTATCTGTGGACTTTCTTCACCCCCCCAGAGGAAATATTCCAACTTTCCCCCCATGATATGTGGCATCATCTTTAATAAATGGTTGAGGCAGAGAGAAACAGAGAGTTGGAAATTTATCTACCAAAGAAGTGTTGATGATTGCGTTTCATGCCGAGAGGAAACATTTTGCAAAGTTGAAGCTTTAGAGTACAGACATATACTTTAAATGGAACATCTAGAATGAGAAAGTGTCACATTGTTAACTGATAAACTTAATGATAACATAAGGAGCTTGATTGTTGAATTGCATTTTCAAAGCATAATAGTACTGTTTTAAATAAATATGTTGAATATATAGTATTGGAGAGGCACTGGCCTAGAGCTCAAGACTAATAAAATCTATAGAAGATGTCTCTTACACCAAGAAGCCTGTATTCCATTAGGAAAAAACATAAATTTGATATGATGACATTTGGTTAAGAAAGTACTATGATAGCTATGACCCCCAGAGTTTGTGCATAGTATAGTGACTAATGACTTAATCATAGAAAAGGACAAATTTGGCTCAGTCAGGTTCAGTTGTAGATATTAAGGAAAGACTTAATATTTCTAGTTCTAGCTGGTTGTTCCATCATGTTAACAAAAACACACCTGCAGATAAGGCTTATTTATTGTGTCACAATGTCAGTCATTGGGAATCAGATCTTAGATAATCTAAGAATGGTAAAATGGCATAAATAAGTCCATTCTACTACCATAAAATTAGATTAAATAAGTGTGCATATAAGAAGTCTTAAACTTTCCACCAAAATAAAGCTATGTAGAAGATTATGCACAATCTTTCCATATTGATGAGTTGAGTTGCTTCAGGGAACTCTAATAATTTTTAGTACTGTCTACCACTTCTGTAGGATACTTGATTTTTAGAAGAGTCTAGGCTAACAATCCTATACCTGGTTCTAAAGTCTGCTTCTGCTATTCATCTGCTGTCCCGTACAACTGGTTTATAAGTTGCTGTGCCTCAGCTTCTTTTCTGACACTCTACAAGTGATCATTGACAGTCTATGTGGGATACACACACACAGAGACACTATGACTAAGAAGGAACCAGAAGTACTGACCTCAAGTGGCTTGCATTCTGGTGAGACAGGTGAGGAAGGGACTACTATACACAATACTTGATGTAAAATATCATACAAGTATAACCTCAGAGCAGTGAGCATGCTTAGTCTAGCCATACCATAATCTGAAAGATGGAATGCTGATTTTCTATTTTAAAAGCTCAATTTTGATGCATTTTGAAAGTCAGTGTTAAAATATTAATCTATTTCAGTATGTATTCTCATTCTAATGATTGTTCAATCATATCCCAGTCTTTCCAGTCCTTATGGATGTAATTTTTTCTTGAAGGATACTCTCTCCTCTGGTAAATTATAACTCTGGGAATATATATATGTACACACACACACACACACACACACACACACACACATGATCCTGTGAACATACAGACACTGTACTTGGTTCCTAGCTGAACTTCAAGGCATTTCTGATAACTCCTAATAGTTGATTGCCCAGGAAGTCGCTTGTGAGAATTCACTTGTACCCACATATATGCTGTTCAACTTAACAAATACCCTGGAGATTTTTGTTTTTGTTTTGTTTTGATTTTTGCAGAGAGTTCACTCTCAGGGAGTGTTCAGAAGTTCAACATGGTGCTCATTTAGATCTATATCCTTCCTATTTTTTTTTAAACAAAGTGAAGTCCCATTTTGGAGATTGTCCTTTATAACATATTGGTTGGTAACTGTATAGCAATTAAAGACTTAGTTGTTTAATAATGGAGATACTAAGGTAAAAATTTAACTATTGGCTTAATTTAGATAGTTAGGAGCATAGGATGTCAAAATGCTTAAAAACTGTTTATCAGCCATTAAGGTCTATGACTACAGGAATTCTTATTTGCATTGGATCCTTTCAACACTTAAGGGGGAATTGTTATAATTATGTCCAGAATTAGTCAGATTCTAAAGCCTGGATATGCTTCTGTACTGGATCTATGGCCCTTTTTCTTAATCCAAGTCTCTGGTTGTTTAAGCAATGTCATACCCCTCAGATAGGTCCTGCACTGAGTTCATAAAGAAATATGGTTCAGATTTTCAATGACTTCAGAATTTTCTGTCCCTCAATTATACTCACTGAGTTGGATAGTCTTAGAAATATCACTATTGAGAAAGGATTCCATAAAATCTCTCACTTGTATCAACTACAGGTTCTTTTCTCATTCAGTATAATCTGATTATGGTTTCCCTTCCCTCTGCTCCCCACTTCATTTCTCACCCAGATCCACTCTCTTTCTGTCTCTCATTAGAAAGGAACAGGCTTCTAAGAGATAACAACAAAAATAACAAAATAAAATAACATAAAACAGGAAACATACTCCTGTGTTACATTTCATTTTCAGATATATTTGCTTGAGCAACACCTGAAAAATGCTTATTCAGAAGGAACATAGCTTTTGCTGTAAAAAGAAAAAAACAAACAAACCACAACTATCACTATCTTAATTAAACAAAGTAACTAGAAGGAAACTTAAAGGTTTAATAGGTCCTTTGTGAAAAGATCCAATAAAATCAAGTGATAACTATGTATTTATCTCATTTTTACAATAGAATTGACAGATGGGGAGGGTAAACAAGAAGACTGGCAGATAAATTGCTTTAAATAGAGTTTAACCAATGAAAATGCCACGTTGGAGGTGATCTGGACAGAATGATGTGGTCCTTGGGCTCTCTGAAGAAACACATCCTGTTCTTTGAGTCGGCATGACTGATCTCAGATTCCAGGAAATACGATGATCTTACGAAATGCTGTCAACTGTATTCTGCAGTGTTGAACTTGTAGCCTGCTTTAATTACCCTGACATGAGTTTTTGCAAGGAATCAAAGCAGCATGTTAATGAGTTTAAGATGACTGTGCGTAAGTCAAAGCATAAGTCATTTTATAGTTAATAGGACTGATGAAAATCTGAAGAGAAGTGGGGTATAGTTTAATGCTGTCCTTAAGATAATCATGCACTGAGTCTCATTTTTGAATATTGTGTCTGAAATCATGTTTTGCACAGAATTCAAAAGATAAAAAGAAGCTGCTGAGCTTTTCTTGCTCATAAAGATTGCAGTCTGACACCTACAATACTTTGTGCAATCCTGCCTTACCAAAGTGAAATTATAAATTATATCGATGAAGAATAGTATACTTGGGCATCAGGTTAATTTGAATCTATTATGTAAATGTGTGTATATACTTATATACATACTCTCTAATCTTTGGCATCTTTCTTGCACAAAACCATTCATTCTATTGATAAAGTCAGTTTAGACTACGGTCTACATTGTAAATTGTTATTTCCATCATTCAAAAAGTTAAAATCTTCAGTAAGCAACTTCTTAGAAAAAAATCTATTACTAACCATATACTTGAAATGTGATTCACTTAATTTTATCATCATTGAAGCTCTGGGGATAAATGCAATCTCATTTTATGGGTGAGAATAGTGAAGCAGAAAGACTAAGTTGTCAATGTGAACTTGAATGCGCCTTATTCTAAAACACAATCTCTTTGTTTCTAGAATGGGAAAACTCTACACCTGCCTTGAAAATTATGCATGTGAACTTACAAGTCTGAGCTCCTTGCTTTGAAATTTAGTTTATCTATTTCTTAACTAAATGAAGCAGAAGTTATTCATGTTTCTTAGACTTGATTTATCCATTTGTAAAATTAAGATATAAGTAAAACTCATGTGACATAACTTTTGCAAAGAATAAGTGAATAAACCCCAAGAGTCTTGTTAGTCATTTACAAGTATTACAATAAATATAATTTTTAGTTATAATAAACATTGAGGTAATATTTCAGCTGTTAGATCTACTATTACATTTACATTCCTTAATTTTGAGTTTAAAAATTACAATGAATATGATTATATTTGCAGGACTATAACACAATGAAAAACTGGGGGTTAACTTTACGTTCTAAGGAGTCTACATTTTTGTAGATGGAGAAATGTCAGACATTTAGTTACATCAAACATGAACATTTGAAACTGCTAAATATTTAATAAATATTTTCTTTAGATGGAAATGCGTTTTGATTTACTTTTAAACTGTTCAAACCATATTTTAATCTTGAAATCATTTCTAGTCTTTTAGAAACAGTTTGATCACTTTAAATATTAGTGATATAGTAAAACCAAAATTATTAAGTTACAAATGTGAAAACCTTCTTGAATTTTGTTAATGTCACTTTTTATTTCTTTATTGCATTTATTTATTTATCATTTTATTCATTTACATTTCAAATGATATCCTCCTTCCTGGTCACCCCTCCACAAACCATCCTATCTCCCTCTTTTTCCTCTCTTTGACTCTATGAGGGTGCTCCCCAACCCACTCACCCTCTCCCTCCTTACTGCTCTAGTATCCTCCTATGCTGGAGCATCAAGCTTCCACAGGACCAAGGGTCTCCCCTCTTGATGTCAGATAAGGCCATCCTCTGCTACATATGTAGCTAGAGCCATGAATCTCTCCATGTGTACTCTTTGGTTGGTGATTTAGTCCCTGGGAGCTCTGGGTGGTCCAGTTAGTTGATATTGTTCTTCCTATGGGGTTGCAGTCCCCTTGAGCTCCTACAGTCCTTCCCCTAGCTCTTCCATTGGGGTCCCCAGGCTCAGTCCGATGGTTGGAATAATAAAAAGCCCTCTTGAATTTTTAAGATTTATTTTTGATTTTGTTTAAATCTGAGCATTTCACAAAATAATGTAGTTAACAGGTTTTAAAATCAGTTTCAAAATCTGTAGGAATGGTTGCAGTGGCATTCAAAACTCAGGGACAGTAACGACATACAATTGGTGGCCTTGGTTAGTACGTACAGACACTTCAGTTTTCGTGCCATTTCTCATAAGCATTGAGAATACAGGGCTCTGGTGCCTCTTGTTCAAAACCTCTAAAGAGAGACAATTATATCTTCTACTCTGGTATGAAACTGAAATACAAGGACAGCACCAGAGAAAGATGTGAGTTATAACATGGTAACAATGCAAGTCCTTGAACTGCTAATTTAAATGCTCAGTGTCTTTAAATGATTGTGCCACGGTTTGTGATTGTAAATCAGGACTCTATCTGCACAGAGGGAAAATCTTTTGCATCATTTGTTCAGGTGTTTGCTCTAATTATTGGCACTTAGTTTGGTTATTAATTTGCTGCTTTAATTCTTTGTGATGTTTTAGCTTTGTTCCTTCTCCCTTCACTCTTCCCCCGCCCCCCTCCCAGCAGAGGGTTTGAGTATCTTGGACTTTAAAATTGAGCCAAAAAATGCATGTAACAATGAGAACAACAACAACAACAACAGATTGGTGTGGATTTTATTTTCAAAATAAAAAATTAAAATTTACTATATTTTGAATTCCCATTATTACATGTTTTTTTTTAAAAAAGTAAAAATGTCAAGCACAAGTTAGACCCTATTATTTATCTGTACATACTTTATGCTATAATTTAATTTTTGACAGTTTCCATTAAATACAGTATTGGTTCATATCTTGTGCTATGGCACAGTGACAGGTGTAAATCTCAGTTGCCTTGAAGAAACTTCTTTTGGAAGACATTTTTTTTTATCATGTATTCTTCCTTTCTTTATTTTTTAGTATTTTTTTAATTAGATTTTTTATTTACATTTCAAATGATATCTCCTTTTCTGGTTTCCCCTCCTGGAGGGGGGAACCTGTCCCTCCTTCTTTCCCCTGCTTATCAACACACTCTCTCCCATTTCCTGGCCCTTGCATTCACATACACTGGGGCATAGAACCTTCATAGGGCCAAGGGTCTCTCCTCCCATTGATGACCAAATATGCCATCCTCTGATACATATGCTGCTGGAGCCATGAGTCCCACCATGTGTACTCTTTGGTTGGTGGTTTAGTCGCTGGGAGCTCTGAGGGTACTGGTTAGTTCATATTGTTTGTCCTAAGGGGATGCAAACCCTTCATCTCCTTGGGTCCTTTCTCTAGCTCCTTCAAAGGGGACCCTGTGCTCAGTCCAATGGATGGCTGTGAGCCTCTACTTCTGTATTAGTGGGGTACTGTCAGAGCCTCTCAGGAGACAGCTATATCAGGCTCCTGTTAGCCAGCACTTTCTGGCAGGGAAAGCCACAAAATTCAGCAAACAACTGACCATTGTGCATGCTGCCTTCATTGATACATCTACAACACAATTAGTACTCTTGGGGCTCAAGGAACATAGCAGAAAATGGAGTAGAAGACAACAAAAGCCAGATGACTAGGAAGTCAGCTGTGAGATTGTGTTTTCTGGATATAACAGGGAAATTACACCCATGCAATTTCAATACCATGCTCGCCTAAGCAAGACCCAGAGAGTTTCAGCACCAGTTGACCTCTGAACATAGATGGGAAATCTCATGGGGCTCTGACACTGATGATGAGCTACAAGAATTAACAACTGGTGAAAGGTGGAGAGTTAACCTTGTTTAGGGATTAGACCCCTGATTGATGGTACTAATACAGGCAATGGAAATGACTTAGCAGTTGGTGTTCACATGTTTATTAACTTGTATGTATTTTTAAATGTGTATATAGCAGCAATGGTTAAAAGAAGGAGGCCATGAATTTGTGAGTGGTCAGATATGAAACAGGAAAGGGAGGGAGAAATGACATATGTTATAATTAAATAATTAAGTAAATATAATATAATTTAATATTGCTAATGCTGATTTTTCCTATTCATAAATGGGAATTTATGGGCAGTAAAACAGCATCTTAAAGGTTTTAAATAGAAAAGATGTACTTTACATGGTTGCCTATGAAATATACTTTATGTTCTTCAAAGCAATTCAAGAGCTTCACTCTTCTATGCGATTTTTACTATCATGCAAACAACTGTAGGTCAACAAAAACTAACGGATTATTTAGGAAACTGAAATTAGTGATAAAATAATTGGTGTTTTCCAAATGTATCCCTTTGATTTACACTCATTTAGAAAGCTACATCTGCATATAGTTTCTGTATAAAGGTACATTTCTTGTCTGTGAGTTTTTGACTATGATAACACTAGCTGTTACAGCTGCCGACTCTCCCAGTCTATTACAATTTTCTTAATGCAGAAATGTTATGATTAGAAGTGCTTATTGACTGTAACTGCACAATTAAAATTATTTGTTTGGTTTAAAAATCCAACAATACTTTTTCATCTTTGCTAATATATCTCATTTTTGTCATGGTCAGATCTCTTGAACGAACATCCTTTACTTTCAACACCTGGTTGAAAACACACTTATCAGCCATTTACTCTCCGGTGACTTTCTAAGGCAGGACCAGCCAGGAGGCACAGGCCTCAGAAGTGGTCAGGCAGCTGGGACAGGATTCTTTCTACCTCCTTCTACAACTAGGAGGGATGGCGGATCTACAACCCTCTCTGTCCCTTTCCAGCAAGCAGAGAGCTTGTCTCCAGGGAGTGCTCTGACCCCAGGACTCAGGAGGGACTTCTGATCCACAGCCTTCTGCGCATGAGTCTTACCAGAGGAGAGCTGATCTCCCAGAAGTGCTGACACAGGCTTACAGAACCACAGGAGGAACAAGCTCCAGCCAGAGACAGCTAGAACATCTAACACCAGAGATCAATAGATGGCGAAAGGCAAACACAAGAATCTTACCAACAGAAACCAAGACTACTTGGCATCATCAGAATCTAGTACCCCCACCACAGCAAGTCCTGGATACTCCAAAACACAGGAAGAGCAAAATTTGGATCTAAAATTATATCTCATGATGGTGATTGAGGGATTTAAGAAGGACATGAATAACTCCCTTAAAGAAATTCAGGAGAACACAGGTAAACAGTTTCAAACCCTTAAAAAGGAAACATAAAAATCCCTTAAAGAATTACAGGAGAACACGAGTAAACAAGTAGAAACACTTAAAGAGGAAACACAAAAATCCCTTAAAGAATTACAGGAAAGCACAACCAAACAGGTGAAGTAATTGAACAAAATCACCCAGGACCTAAAAATGGAAGTAGAAACAGTTAAGAAATAACAAAGAGAGACAACTCTGGAGATAGAAAACCTGGGAAAGAAGTCAGGAACTATAGATGGAAGCAAGCCTCACCAACAGAATACAAGAAAGAATCTCAAGTGCAGAAGGTACCATAGAAAACACAACAATCAAAGACAACACAAAATGCAAAAAGATCGTAATCCAAAACATCCAGGAAATCCAGGATGCAATGAGAAGACCAAACCTAAGGATAATAGATATAGAAGAGAGTAAAGACTTCCAACTTAAAGAGTCAGTAAATATCTTCAACAAAATTATAGAAGAAAACTTCCCTAACCTAAAGAAAGAGATGCCCATGAACATACAAGAAGACTATAGAACTCCAAATAGACTGAACCAGAAAAGAAATTCCTCCTGTCACATAATATTCAAAACACTAAATGCACTAAACAAAGAAAGAATATTACAAGCAGTGAGGGAAAAATGTCAAGTAACATATAAAGGTAGACCTATCAGAGTTACACCTGACTTCTTGCAAGAGATTATGAAAGCCAGAAGATCCTGGGTTGATGTTATACAGACCCCAAGAGAACATGAATTGCTAGCCCAGGCTACTATACCCAGCCAAACTCTCAATCACCACAGATGGAGAAACTGAAATATTCCATGACAAAACCAAATTTACACAAATACGGCCCTTCAAAGGGTAATAAATGGAAAACTCCAACATATGATGGGAAACTACATCCTAGAAAAAGCAAGAAAGTAATTTTAAAACAAAACTAAAAGAAGATAGTCACAGGAGCAGAATTCCAACTCTATGAACAAAAATAACAGGAAGCAACAATTACTTTTCCTTAATATCTACTAGCATCAATGGACTCAATTTCTCAGTAAAAAGATATAGACTATCAGACTGGGTACATAAACAGGACCCAATATTTTGTTGCATACAGGAAATCCACCTCAGTGACAAAGACAGACACTACCTCAGAATAAAAGGCTGAAAGACAATTCCCCAAGCAAATGATCTCAAGAAAAAAAGCTGGAGTAGCCTTTCTAATATAGAATAAAATTGACTTTCAACCTAAAGTTATCAAAAAAGATAAGGAGGGACACTTCATACTCATCAAAGGTATTGATCTACCAAGATGAACTCTCAATTCTGACCCTCTCTGCTCCAAATGCAAGAGCATCTACATTCATAAAAGAAACTTTAATAAAGCTCAAAGCATATATTGCACCACACACAATAATAGTGGGAGATTTCAAAACCCCACTCTCTGCAATGGACAGTTCATGGAACAGAAACTAAACAAAGACACAGTGAGACTAACAGAAGTTATGAAACAGATGGATTTAACAGATATCTATAGAACTTTTTATCCTAAAACAAAAGGATATACCTTCTTATTAGCACTTCATGGTACCTTCTCCAAAATTGATCATATAATTGGTCACAAATCAAGCCTCAACGGAAATAAGAGGATTGAAATAATTCCTTGCATCCTATCAGATCACCATGGACTAAGGCTGCTCCTCAATGACAACATAAACAATAGAAAGCCCACATACACATGGAAGCTTAACAACACTCTACTCAATGATAACTTGGTCAAGGAAGAAATAAGAAATTAAAGACTTTCTAGAGTTTAATGAAAATGAAGCCACAACATACCCAAACTTATGGGACACAATGAAAGCAGTCCTACAGGAAATCTCATAGCTTTAAGTACCTCCAAAAAGAAACTGGAGAGAGCATACACCAGCAATTTGACAGCACATTTGAAAGCTCTAGAACAAAAAGAAGCAAATTCACCCAAAAGGAGTCAAAGGCAGGAAATAATCAAACTCAGGGCTGAAATCAACCAAATGGAAACAAACAAACAAAAAAAACTATACAAAGAATCAACCAAACCAGGAGCTGCTTCTTTGAGAAAATCAACAAAATAGATAAACTCTTAGTCAGACTAACTAGAGGGCACAGAGATTGTATCCTAATTAACAAGATCAGAAATGAAAAGGGAGACATAACAACAGAAACTGAGGAAATCCAAAAAAATCATGAGATCTTACTATAAAAGCCTATACTCAACAAAACTGGAAAACCTGGATGAAATGGACAATTTTCTAGACACATACCAGGTACCAAAGTAAAATCAAGATCAGATAAATGATCTAAACAGTCCTATATCTGCTAACGAAATAGAAACAGTCATTAATAGTCTCCCAACCAAAAACGTCCAGGACTAGATGGGTTTAGTGCAGAGTTTTATTAGATCTTCAAAGGAGACCTAGTACCAATACTCCTAACTATTCCACAAAATAGAAACAGAAGCTACTCTACCCAATTCATTTTATGAAGCCACAATTACTCTGATACCTAAACCACACAAAGAAAGAAAACTTCAGACCAGTTTCCCTTATGAATACTGATACAAAAATACTCGATAAAATTCTTGCAAACCAAATCCAAGAACACATCAAAACGATCATCCATCATTATCAAGTAGGCTGTATCCCAGGGGTGCAGGGATGGTTCAATATATGGAAATCCATCAATATAATTCATTATATAAACAAACTCATAGAAAAAAGCCATATGATCATCTCATTAGATGCTGAGAAATCATTTGTCAAAATCCAGCACCCCTTCATGATAAGAGTCTTGGATAGATCAGGAATTCAAAGCCCATACTTAAACATAGTAAAAGCAATATACAGTAAACCAGTAGCCAACATCAAAATAAATGGAGAGAAACTTCAAGCAAATCAATGGCCTTCCTCTACACAAAGGATAAACAGGTTGAGAAAGAAATTAGGGAAACAACACCCTTCACAATAGTCACAGATAATATAAAATACCTTGGTGTGATGTGAAATAAACAAGTAAAAGATCTGTTTGACAAGAACTTCAAGTGTCTGAAGAAGGAAATTGAAGAAGATCTCAGAAGATGGAAAGATCTACCATGCTCGTGGATTGGCAGGATTAATGTAGTAAAAATGGCCATCTTGCCTAAGGCAATCTACAGATTCAATGCAATCGCCATCAAAATTCCAACTCAATTTTTCATAGACTTAGAAAGAGCAATTTGCAAATTCATCTGGAATAACAAAAAACTTAGGATATCAAAACCTATTCTCAACAATAAAAGAACCTCTGGTGGAATCACCGTCCCGGAACTTAAGCTGTACTACAGAGCAATTGTAATAAAAACTGCATGGTATTGGTACAGTGATAGGCAGGTGGATCGATGGAATAGAATTAAAGACCCAGAAATGAACCCACATACCTATGATCACTTGATCTTTGACAAAGGAGCTAAAACAATCCAGTGGAAAAAAGACAGCATTTTGAACAAATGGTGCTGGCTCAACTGGTGATTAGCATGAAGAAGAATGCAAATTGATCCATTTCCATCTCCTTATACAAAGCTCAAGTTCAAATGGATAAAGGACCTCCACATAAAACCAGGTACACTGAAACTAATAGAAAAGAAAGTAGGGAAGAGCCTTGAGCACATGGGCACAGGGGAAAATTTCCTGAACAGAACATCAATAGCTTATGCTCTAAGATCAAGAATTGACAAATGGGACCTCATAAAATTACAAAGCTCTGTAAGGCAAAAGACACTGTCAACAGGACAAAATGGCAACCAACAAATTGGGAAAAGATCTTTACCAATCCTATATCTGATAGAGGGCTAATGTCCAATATATACAAAGAACTCAAGAAGTTAGACTCCAGA
>JADRCC010018992.1:0-11275 GCA_019843855.1 Hylomyscus alleni
TCCTAAGGTCTTCAAATCATTCCTAAAGAACACCACTAGCTCTGGAGCAAGGTCTCAAAGCGCATGCCTTTCTGAGATATTCACATTCAAACTGTAACACTGGGGCAGATCATGAAGGATTACAGGTTCCATGGTAAGAAGCTTAGACATTGTTTCTTTAATAATGGAAAATGGATTGAATGCTTTCCCTAGAGAGAGTTGAATATATAAGTACTAGGTTTTATAAAGGACTCCTTCCTGAAATAGTGAGCTGAAGGAAGACGGCCGTGTCCTCTTCTGATCTGATGCAGTATGAAGAGCCTGTTGAAGCAAAGCAGAGGCTTATGATCCCAGTATTCAGAAGAGTGGGGCAAGAACTGAGAGTTCAAAGTTAACCGTCTTTACAAATAGAGACCTTGTCTAAAACCAAAATATCCCCGAGAATGATTTTGAAGTAAAAATGGGGTGGATTAAGTCCTTGCTCTGGTATTTAATAGTTGTGTGAGCTTGAGAAGGATGTAAATCTTTCTGAGCTTCAGTTTATTACCTGTGAAATGGAAATGACAGCGGACTATGGGGAGGGCTAAATAATCATAAAAGTATCCCAGGTACACTGTAACATATATGGTCCCAGTGTGCTTAAGGTAGAGTGTCAGCAAATGTCACTTTCCTTCCCACTGTTCTCATATTCGCAATGTGCTCCTTCAAATTGTACCTGGAATCGTGTCCTTTGCTCTTGAATTTTCCTAGTAGCCTGCTTGTAGTCTTGTTTTGTGGTGACTAGTCCCTTTAGCTTTATATTCACTTCAGTTTGACTAAAGTCCTAGTATGAGATGCTGGAACTTTTTTCTTACCCTAATGTATTGTATGCTATAAAGCTCAAATGTGTTAATCTGTAAATTCTACTGTACCTTGTCTAACCTATGATGTGGTATAGCAATATCCTCAGCTTGAAAATTGATGACTTTATTTATCTTTAAGCATGCTGAATTAATTTAGCAGTTGGTATCACATTGAATCAAATGATAGTGGCTTTCTAAAAACAGGTCATAATTTACTTTGCTATATTTTATTTCATTTTATCATTCCTTTCATTACAAGTGATTGCTAAGCCTTTGGGCCAAGTGAGGCATTGAGCACTGTTCAGCCACAGTGTCTGCTGCCCCAGTGCTTGCTTTGTGACAGGGAAGGAAGGCTTGTCAGTTGCCATGCTCATCGACATGCAGCTGTTTGAGCAATACAGACAGGAACAAATAGAACTAGCAAAAGGCTTGCTAGAGAAAAACATAATGGGGTACCTTTCATCAGGAAGGGATCAGAGAGACAATTTTGGAGGATATGACTTGGCATGAACCTTGAGAGTTGAACAAGAACTCTAATGGTTGTGATAGTGACAGAAGAGAGGGTAGCTTTACATGATGACTACCCTGTGGTAAGGGAT
The DNA here is from genome assembly GCA_019843855.1 of Hylomyscus alleni. NCBI lineage: Eukaryota > Metazoa > Chordata > Mammalia > Rodentia > Muridae > Hylomyscus > Hylomyscus alleni. The sequence continues at coordinate 1,421 of JADRCC010018992.1, forward strand.
ATGGTACACAGGAGAAGAACACGGTTTTTCATTGTGGCCAGAGAGTAAGTGTGTTTGGTGATGATACTGAGCCCAGTAGCAAGAATTCTATACTTTCTCAACTCTAGGTTTAGCAGAATTAATCTGACATGAGAAGTGTTGTGCATTATTTACATAGCATGTTACTACAGTTTTCTTTGTTACATGTGTATTCTACATCACCTCAAAAATATAGATATACCAAAAAAGTGGCATAATTCACCCAAGAGGGATAAAACAGTCACATTTTTGTGGGAACCTATTTTTAGTGTTTATTCAAGAGAGACTCATGCATTCCTCTTTTCCCTCCATATTATTGTGGATATTTTTGTAAATACATTTTAATGTGACTAAATAATCCTTAAAGTGGCATTTATAATGGCTACATAATATCTAATCATGAGTATGCTTTATCTCACTTTTTCTGTATTTTTGGCTGTTTTATAAATTTACTTTTTATGTGAATGATCCTTTTAAAAAGACTTGAATTGTCATTGAAAATTTTTGAGGACGAGGTATGATGTTCCTAATATAGTTCTAGGAAGATCATACTTAACTTACATCATTATAGAAAAAAGTAGACAACAGAGATGAGCGATTTCAGATAAGGAAAAGTGTTCAATATGAGAACATTCACTTAGGTGAGAAAAGATGAGAAACTTGGGAAAGTTCTAGAAAGTAGAACAATTGCAGGCAGGAAAATGAGTGGAAGCCAGAGTGTACTGATTAACAAAGCTTAGAGAAAACCCCATTTTATTAAAAAACATTTCCTTCTCCTCTGCTAGAGTTTTGAAAGAATTCCTAGGAATGAGACCTCCTTTGTAACAAGCTCCCCTGGTTAGCATCATGCTTGATAAAACTTAAGAAATAAGATCTACATTTGAGAGTGTCCGCCGTAGGTTCATTGGTGGAATCATTTGAGAAAAGAATTGGAGGCATTCCCTTGTTGGAGGAAGTGTGCCAATAGGAGCCAGTTTTGAGGTTTTTAAATGCCCACATCATTCCCAGCTCTCTCTCTCTTTCTGCCTCATGTTTGTGGATCAGAAGTAAGGTCTCAGCTACTGCTTGCAGACATGCCAGTCATGGACTCCTCCTCTAAAACTATATATCCTCAGTAAACTCTTCTCTAAGTTGCCTTGATCATAGTGTTTCATCACAAGCAAAGTCTCTAAGCCAACCAGTAAGGGATAACTAGTACATTCTGCTAAAATATAGTTGTGCATATGCTGTCACCTTTACAGTGTGCTGTTGTTCAGAATCAAAATACACCTAATGGAAGACAATTACATAGAGGCACTAAAGTCTGGAGTAGACTGCACGGTGGCACTTTAGGGTTGCTCAACTACAGAATGTATGGGTGAACGTGAAATGTGATTTTTCACATATGATATTTAAGGATCTTCATGCAAGGATGGATTTATTATTGAACTAAAGATTTTGTGTATAGATCTACTTTTTGGTAAGGTTCTTTCCAAAGCTGCATGTCTAATTTTATATTCACAACCCTGAATTCTGTCCCTAAAAAAAGGATTCACAAACAGATTGTATTTGTTCAAGCCTTACTAAATGTTGGTCTTCCTTGACATGGCAGTTAGATAGGTTCTAGGTGTGGAGCTAAATGGAGAAGATCAGTCAGCCAGTTCCAAGTGCACAGGTAACCTCTTATAGTCAGCTTCCTATTGCCACCATGCAGAGAAGCTTCAGGGAGTCCATTTTTCAGTGATTTCTTTGCTCTCATTGGTGAAACCTCTGATGTCTGTGGTTTACCCTAATAAACAGCCTCCAGCTGTGGCTTGCCTATCCCTGGCCTGGCAGTTGCTATGAAAAGATGGTTTAATAATAGTAATAATAATAGGGGAGGAATCTCTAAGTCGGCATTCTAAGTACTTTTGGAAGTGTGGAGAGGATGAATTTCAGAGGACTATTTTGTTGTCTGGCCTGGTGTTTGTTGGGAGCTCTTGTTAAGCAAATAGAAGAGAGTGGATCTCCAGGGAAAGTATTTACCATGTTCTTCCCTAGCCACTGGATGTTGGCCAGGGACACACTTATCCTTCATAAATGTCCCACAATCACCACTAGAGCAAGACTTTGGGGTTTGGTCAGTATGACCATTTCTGCTGTTCTTTTTGCCCCTAAGTTATTAAAAGTTCCTACTCTGCCATGGTGAGTCAGGGAGTCCACAGCTGCACACTGCTGCTGATAACTCATCGGGCAAGCCCTCAGCATGAGGGTCTCAGGTGCACAACCAACATGGACCACATACTAGAGACCCTGTGTCTCCAATGAAAAAACTAGGCCACATTGCCAGCTCCCAATCTGAATATTAGATTTCTTGGTTGGAACTTGAGGGATTTTTCCTTCTGGTAGCAATTTACCAGCTCTGACATAGGAGAGCTCTCTGTTGGAAGATAGCTGGAGCAGGCTAAACTATTTTCTACATTGGGTCTTAAGCTACATTGAACATTTACTATTTATAAGCCTATTATCAGCCATAGATAAATTATTTGTATCTATATGTACTCCTGCTTCTAAAAGGTCTATGTGGACTATTCAATTCCAAACAGTCCAGGCAGTGGTGGTGGATGCCTTTAATCCCAGTATTCAGGAGGCAGTGGGAAGCAGATCTCTCGGATTTAGAGGCCAACTTGGTCCACAAAGTGAATTCCAGCATAGCCAGGGATACACAAAGATATATTATCATCAAAACAAGCAAGCAAACAAAACAACAACAACAAAAAAGAAAAATCCAAAAATAAAACCCAAAACAAAAGGAGAGAGTAGGAAAGTTCTAAACAGATTCTGGGGACCATACAGCTGGGCTTGGCATTCTCTCTCTCTAGCATATAAGCTACATGACATATGATGGATCTTTGCCTCTCTGAGCCTCCATTTCATAATCTAGAGTATTGCTGGCTTACATTAGAAATTTCAAAAGAAGAGGGCTTCCAAGAGTACTTGGTACAATTTAAGGGCTATTGGATTAATGTTAGCTATCATACAAATGAAAAGTGCATTGTGATTCTTTGTGACTCAGTGTTTTCTAAATACAAAGACACAATTTTTATTTTCCCTTACATAAGTTCAGATCTGTGGACTAAGCCCTGTGTACTTTTTGTCTCTAGAAGCCTTTGCTTGATGAAAGGCAATTGAGTTTTTTGTTATTGCCAGTATTCAGTGCCCATTGTCAATTTAGTATTGTGGACATCTAAAATTAAAATGCAGTGGTTGTTTGGGTCCTCTCCTCTAAATTGATATTTCCAGAAGAGTCCTTATTCATAATTGTTTGGTCCCAGAAACATGATACATGCCTATAAGACAACTGATATGTTGTCCGGGTACCACTCCATTGTTAATTTTTGGCTCGGTAAATATATCACTTCATTGGTGATCTTTAAATTATGAGTTATAGACTGCTTTGTGTTCAGTACAAAATGTTCTGGGTAGACCAACCTTATATGACTCTAAGTGAGGCTATTTTTTTGCTCTCCTTTCTGGTTCTTGTCCATGTGCTGGTTTTCTACATAGCCAGAGCCCCATCTTACCGACAGACCTAAGAAATTCCACGACTAGAAAAAGAGAAGTGGTCTATAAGGAGCAGTCCAGATATGTTAGAACTTATATGAAATGAGAAGACTTCTTTATGTGTTTGGTACGTTCTCAATACGGCATTTGTGATAGTTTTCTAGGACTGCAGGATCAAATGTTCACAACTTCGATTCCTTGGAACAACAGTAATGTATTCTCAAGAGTTCTGAAAATTGGAAGCCTGAGCTAAAGAAACTAGTAGGGTCAGGTTACTTCTCAAGTCTAGAGAGAAGAGTATTTTAGCTTCTGGTAGTGGCTGGAAGCCTTTGGTGTTTCAGTCTGTTTTCTCTGTCTTACCAGAGCCTTCTGTTTGTGAGCATGCATTACACCATTGTCTGTGTCAGTGTTTCTCTCACATTGGAAGCATATAAATTCCTGGATTATAGGCCACTCTGATCCATTATAACCTCACCTCACCTTGGTGACCTACAAAGAGATGATATTTTTCAAATAAAGTCCTATTCCTATTTATTGAGGGAGAGAATTTGAACCTTACTTCTCTTGAAGACAATTTAATCTATAATGGTATCTATTTTCTTGTTTCTTTCTCCCACTTCTCATACTGAGAAAAATGAAGTCCTTCCATTTTATGCAGTGAAATAGGAATAATTTGATTCATATGAATTAAATACAATTAACATAATTACCTGAAGAAGAAAGTTAGAAGAAACTATATCCCACTCATTTTAATTCCATGCATTGAGTTGACATTGGAACAGAGTGAACACTGGAAAAATCAGGAGCCTGTTAAGGGATAGAACAAGTTGTCAAGTTCCTCAAATTTTTTGAATTTAAGTTTGAAGACTTTTTAAATGTCTTCATAAGCATGTTAGCACTTGTGGCTGAAAAATTTCTTGTAGCAATAGACAGTGAGAAAATTCCTATAAAAACAAAACTAGCTGGAAAAATAGAATCCAGGTGAGAACTGCCTGTAATTGAAGTTTTCAGTTGTCTATAGAATAAATTAACAACAGTCCAAAGACTTGCCAGGTGCCAAATCCCTCTTCTATGCATTTCAGTTGAATCTGATCAATATTTGAATGAACTGTTAATCTGGAGTAGGCCCTGGGGTTGCATTGATTAAAGGGATAGGGACTAACCCTGTCTCTCCTGAGCTTATAGTCCAGTGAGTCCTTAAATACTTCATTTACCAGAGACCTGAGATAGAAGAACTCAGTTCAACTTCAGTTCAGAGTGAGCAAGGGAGGAAATGGAAAGAATGAGACTTAAAAATGAGAAGGAAGAGGGAGTCATGTAGCAGAGAGCACAAAATGTTAGAAGAGTGCATTCCTGAACAAGATGAGGCTGTGTGCAAGAACCTGCAGGTGAGCCATTGAGAGAAGCATGGAGACGTAGGCAATTCTGTCAGAGGATGGGTCAAAAGCATTTAAAACATTTTTAAACATTCTTTCAGAGATTTAATTCCCTTCTCCCAGGACAGTGGAAACTCATTTCAACAAGTCTAGGCTGGGTATGATCATTGAGGCTGAGAACCTCAAAATCCCGAATAAGTAGAACTCAATTGACAATTTGTCCATTCTGGGTCAAGGCATTATTTTAGACACTGCCCCCCACATTGGTTCACAATTAGCCCCAGTATGTAGCCCATGCCCTAAAGGTGGATTATTTCCATTGGTACATCAGTTTTGAGGTTTCAGCATATGGTTAAAGGCTTCTGTGTGTGTGGCCTGTGCACTGGTCCCCACAGGAACTCTTGTAGCTCAGTACAGACTGACCTTGTTTTTTAATTTAATCACCCTGGTAATTGCCCTAGGGCTTCCTCCATCTTTTGTGCTTGTTCATTCTGAACTTATTTCTCTAGATATGTGTTTTACCTTGATGCACACGATTTAAGGAATGGTTTCCTCTTGATACACTGATCCTAGTACACAGATGTACTTCCTTGTTAATTCAAATTCTCTCCATGTAAAATATGTTTCTGTTTGGGCAATGGATGTGTTTATCTTCATTTTTCTCCAGCTTTCTAAATTTTTCACTACTGTTCTAAAAAGTATTTTTAGTGCCCATACCTAGTGGCTGCACATGGTATTTGAATAACAAAGATAAATTTAATCTTTATTTTTTATGTATATATTTATGCTTTATAAGAAGTAGAAATACAAAGCTTACTTATTTTATAGCACAGTATTATATATAATTTACATACTTAAGGGAAAAACCAAATTGTAATTCAATTAGATAGTTAAAAGTTGTTAAGAATGAACTTTTGCATTTGTGGAGTAATTATAATTCACTTATAAATATAACATATAAAATAATTATACAGATTACCAGTTTATAATCACATTCCATTTTAATGTTAATATGATCCAATTTTTCTGTGATCTAGACTGTTCTGTGACTCTCAACTACTTCAAGCTGATTTCAAACTGTGATCAAATTTTGGCTCAAAAAGTAATTTATTTAGTGTGTGTGTGTGTGTGTGTGTGTGTGCTCATGCTTCACAGGTGTGCACCTCCTACAGACGTGTTTTGTTCCTCTTCCCATTATTACCTGGTTACTGGAGGAGTGAAGTTCTTGGATGGAATCTTTTTCTGGTCAAGTCAGTGACTAATTCATTATTAGTTGTGAAGAGTTTATAAAGAACATACCAATGAATTTTATTTCTCTTAATGAGCTGTCATTGTGCCTTTAACAGAGACTCACTTTTGAATAAGGAAGAACAGATTTTCAGTTCATAGAACAAGTAATGTATGTGGGTATCTGTGTTGCTTTCAGTTCAAATAATCTTATCAGATAACACTATCTCACAGTGTTTTTAAGGAGTGCTAATTAGCATTTGGTTGGGAAAATGTAATTACTTGAATGGGGATTTTGACCCAGATACTCAGTTGTTATTCTTAGCACACTTTAAACTTAAACAGAGTTTTCTCTCATCACACACCCTACCCAGATACAATGAGTGGGGATCCCTTACAAATGGGAGAACTTTCAATTCTCAGCATTTGTGAAGACTGAGTCCCTGTGTCTGTTATACAAAGTATTTTCTGTTTTCCTCTCAATTCTATATTTCTAATGTAATTTTACTTCCTTATTCTCAGGGATTCCAGTAGTCTCTGTTATGTAAATAGGTCTAGAAATGGAAAGCCTTTAAAATTGTGCAAATGAATGATGTGTTAAGTATTACAATTTAAAAAAAAAGTCAGTGTGAGCATTCTGAATGAATAGAGGGAAAAGTTGAAGAAAAGCTGAGAAAAAGAATCCTGAAGGGAAATAATAGGGTTTTGTAAATACTTTACCAAAATCACCCAGATTGACAGCAGAAAAGGTCAAGGCCATTTTAACATTGCAGGGGACCAAGTCCAAGTTTTATTTGAAAAGTAATGATGTTTTGAGTAACTCAAAATTGTACTTAAGGTTTGGAACTGTCCACAAAATAGGCATAGGACCTATGCCACTTACCTGTCTGACACATTTTCTGTCTTATGGGCAGGGAGTTTGGGAGTCTACTAGAGCCTTCTCGAGATTGTTCCCATAAGTCCCAGGTATCCAAGCTCTTGGGACTAGAGGACTTGTTATGTTAGCACACACCATATTCGGAACATATTCATTAAAATGAATAGCTTAAATGCAAATTTCTGAATGTGAGTTTGGTTGACCTTTCCTGGCCTTTGAGTGTTGAAGACAGACATACAATATTTACTTATTCATGCTTTTCAACAAAGCCTTTTAGAGATTTACCATAATATTTCATAGATTTATAAACTGGTGACCACTGATGTTAGAAAGTCCATTTATACTGCAGCCTTCTGACTACTATTTTGGAAAGGTATCTTTAGAGTCATTCTTTCATTTTTTTCATTTGGAAAACTAGATTTCATGCTTTATTAAATGGACTACTCCCAACAATCCAATACTCTCTTACTGGGGAAATACTATGTTTGGTACTGAGACATTTTAGCAGGAACTATAGTACCTATATACAAGAAATAATTTCTGGGTAGCATATGAAGTTCTATTCTAAAGAAGCAGGCATATCCTGGATGTGACTGCTGATATGAATGTGGGGTGAGAGAAGAAAAAGCATAGGAAACACACAGCAACAAAATCCATAGAGACACAAAATCTGAAGTCATTATATACAAGCAAAAGGACAGTAAGATAAAAAAATATCAAAACAAGGCATTATGACCCAGAAAGTCTACAAAAATAGCATTGAGTTCCTTCCGTGGTGGCCAACTACTGCTAGGCTGAGGCCTACCCTTAAATGTGCTTAATATGCTGAATGATATTCCATGGGAGAAAAACTAATTTTCAGGAACCAGTTGCAGATAGAATCTTAGTTGTGGGTGGGAGCCCATGTCCGCTTCCTGCTCTCAAACTTGGTTCCCTGTCTGTCTTGAACCTGTGCGAACAGCATGCTGCCACAATCTCTGTCCTGTCGTATCTAGAAGACACATTGTTTTCTTGGAATTATACATCATCTCTGGCCTTATTTATAATTTGATGTTCAACAGTTATATGTACCATGAAGCTGTCACCATAATTAATATAATGACACTCTCCTTCTTTTCCAAGGTGCCTCTTTGTAATTCCTTTGTCTCACCTCTCCCCCACTCTGATGCCCGTGAACACATTTCAGAGAAGTTGCCAATGCTCATTGAGGGAGACTGACATGTCTTACATTTTCTGAGTGTATGTAATATTTGAGCTTCTTCATATATCTCAACAAAAACAACATATTACCAGTTAAAAGCAGAAGCAAACATAGGAATCTGCCTGTTTTCCACTAAGCTAGACATTAAAGAGATTGGCCAAAGTATGACATTTCTTCTTATTTATATTTTTGTTGTTTTAAAACTATGGTTACTTTTCATAAAATATAATTCTTTTCAGAAAAGATTTGCCACTATGCAATTCATATCAATATGTGCTAAGTATAGGATTGCTAATTTGAATTTAAATAATACTTCAATAATTTTTAAAACTCATTCACATTTTGATGTTTTAAATTTTTATTTATTTATATTTTGTTTTAAGGAATGGTTTTGCTATGTAGCCCAGGTTGGCTTTGATCCTCTTTCATCTTCCTATAGAGTGCTGCAATTACAGATGTCCTCCACCATGGTAGAATCAGGCCATATTTTCATATTAAAAATATAATCCACACAATGATAGCTTGCTATAGTACTCAGAAGTGCTTCCCTAGAAATCCCTATTTTGCTCTATTGGCTCTCACTTATTTTTAAGATCCTGCGATCAAAGTATTGAGTGTCATTGCTCTGGATGTTCTGATGTGGTTCTAACATGGGTAAAATTCTCCCCCTAAATTGTTGGTCCTTAGTAAGATTCTTTGCAGCAAGGAAGAAAGTATCTGGATTTTACAGGATTCAAAAAGGAAGCTCACTATATAACCCCAACTAGCCTTGAATTCAGCAATTCTATTGCCTTAGCCTTCTGAGAGCTGGAATTCCAGGCATATACTACCATGCATAGCTTGAAACCAATCAGAACTGCCCTCTCAGAAAATAAGTTCTTGTTTACTTCATACCTGGCAGAGTGTGATACAATTTCATCCAGGTAGAAGTCGACTGTCCAGTGTAGGGCCAGACTGCAATTAGTCCTTTTGATACAGGGCAGGATTTATCCAGACTTTCCTATCTAATAGGTTTCTGGTAGAAATAGTTTGATTGTGGTTGTGAGGATAGTAGCACCTAGTGAGAACAGAATGGGAAGGGACAGAGGGAGCACTTTATTCTTCATGGTCCATCCCTCTATCCATTTGAATGAATAGTTTTCAGCTTGAGAGTGGATGTTTTCTAGAGATGATCACTGGGATAGAAAGTATGCATGCAAGTGGCAACTAACATTTGTGCAGTAAGTACTAGAAAGCAAGATAAGACTGTTCTTTGAACCTCATACTGCACTAGAAGATTGGGTAGATTTATACATTCAGCCAGGCTTAAGAGACACTCTGCTTCTAAATCTCTTTGGGCCATCATTTTGTGTGTGTATGTTTAGACAGGCTCTCACTACTTAGCCTAAGCTGACCTCTAACTCACAAAAATCCTATTGCCTTAGTCTTTTGAGAACTCGAACTCCAGGCATGTACCACCATGTTTATTTTGTGACCAAATCTTGAATATCATAACTATAATAGCTCACTCTGCATTCCTTGTCTGGAGGAGTTTTGGGCTTATATCCACCTTTGATAGAAATAGTCTCCAGCACCTAGAAACTCTTTTCTTGGGTTAGGTTGCCTTCAAGTCTAGAAATGATTCTTTTTTTTTT
>JADRCC010019074.1:0-10811 GCA_019843855.1 Hylomyscus alleni
TGGAATGCTTCATATATGCCTGGTTTAATAACAAATAGAAGGTAGAGATTATTCAAGCAGACTCCCAAAGTACAGACATATTGAGCTTACTAAAAGCCCACGTAACAACATCCCAGTGAGGGGAAGTCTCCTAGGGTGCAGGTCTAGAGAGAGTAGAAGAGCTTGCAGGCAATCACCCCCCTCATCCTTCCAGCATTAACTCATTGGATGAGAGCGTTCCTATGCCAGCCATTTACTGAGCAAGAATAATGCAGACATGGCTGGAAGAACTCATGAGAGAAGTCTTGCTTTTTAATCAAAGTGTGATTTCCCACCATGGATCTTTGGGAAATCAAAGATCAAAAGAGGAAGCAATAAGCTTAAAATGACCAGATTTGACCTAAAAAGGCCTTGAGAGCAGGAAGACACCTCTGCTGAGCGAGGGTCAGCTAGCAGGTCTCTATTTGGCGCTCGTTTCCTTCCTCTGTTGACCTTTGCCTCCCTGTACTAGGCTGCATGCACTTTTACTGGGGAGATATAAACAAACATCTGATCTCTCCAAGTAGGGCACCAACCCCAGTCTAAGGGAGCACTCAACCCAAGTCCAGACTGCCAAGCCAGTGAGTTTACCGGGGTGACTTTTACAGATCATGGTTGAAGGGTTGCTTACAGGAGCTTGCATGACCCTAAAACAGCTATATCACCCTGAAGTCTAATCCCATCATGGAGTCCCCCTTTCAGTTAACCTTGTACTTCTTATATATTCTCTAGCACCTCCCAAGAACACAGGTAGCTTTGCAGGAGGCAGTGGGTAGTGACTAAAATCCCCAGGTGAGGATTCCGGGACCATTTTCTCTTCCTTTTCCCGTAGACCTGACTATCAGAGTGATTAGTTAATTGCCACAGTAACTGGGCCAGGGTAGGTGATGCTCCATGGTGGGTGAATGTGTTATGCAGAAGGGAAGAGGCCATACTATAAGACTGCTACCTGCATTGTCGCTGACTCTGCATAGGGTGTCTGTGAACAGTGATTCAAACTGAAGCCAGACAGTGGCATTACATTGCCTGCTTTGGAACAACTAAAGGCTCTAATATAAGAGCTAACTTCTAATATAATCTGCTAATTTCTTTGTTTTATTCCAGAAAGAGACTGAAATTGTGAAGATGAAGAAAAAAATTTGTTTTCAGGCTGTATTTTCCTGGGCTCACTGCTAAAATAACAGTCTCGTCAGTAAACACCAACTCTACCTGAACATCTTGGATGTTATTTGTTTAAACGAGTTTGTTTTCTCAGCGGGGCTAAGCATGTTTTCCCCTGGTGCTTTTGAAGGGACATTTAAACTAAAATAAAAATAAATGACAGGCTTTAGAAGTTAGAGTAGACCCAGAGTAGAGTGCAGAGAGTGGGCAGAGGAAATGCATTTTAGGACCCGTGCAGTTGCTCTCCTCTTTTGGTTGCTCTAAATAGATTTAGGCAAACAAAGTGGAAGAGAAAGGTACATTTCTACCCCGCACAAGTGAGGAATGACAAAATTATCCCCATGTGGAACTAAGTTTAGAGTTGGTATCTGATCACAGAGTCATTTATTTCCATATTGTTAAAAACCCAATTCTATTCCTAAGAGTTTTAATAATTATATAAGACTTCTTCCTTATTTGTACCTAGTCTTTTTCTCATCTGGCATATATTCTTGACCAATGAGCACGAAGAACCATTTACTATAGAATAGCAACTGAGATTAAAATTGGCTGGAAGTTCCTTTCAAGTGAAAAAAATAAACATGGGATTTTATCATTGAAAGAGCTTTTCCTCCTGGATGAAAGAACCTTTTATTTGTTTTGGGGTAATTCATAAATTCTCTAGCAATATGACACTAAATATCTTATGCTTGTGAATTTTTCTGGGATGGAGGTATGCTATTTTCATTCTCAAAAGATATTACTATGTGTTTATCAGTACTACATATGAGCATATTCATATATATATATACATAGACATGTATTTATATGTAATCATGTAAGTCTTATGTAAATATATGAAATAAAGATTATTTTGATCCCCATTTTATAGATAATACGTTGAGGCCTAGAATAGATAGATGAGTCATCTGTCATTCTATAGGTAGAAATCAGGTCACTTGTAGCCTAAGCCAGCAATTATTTATTAAATGCCAAGGGACCAAGCTGAGACCCTGACGCTGAATAACTACTCACTGAGAAACATAAGGGGCACTTCCAGGAGTCATACGCACAGAGGTCTGGGGTTGCTTTTGTATTTACTCCCCTGTTTTTCTGCATAAATAAAGCTAGGTTTCCTGGCATTTCAAACTCCCAGGTTTTTCTTTCCTGAAACTCAACTGGAGACTGGGGATTCATGCTTTTATCCTGAGCCGTCTAAAGAGGACCAGCGGTCCTCCCTCAATGCAAATGCATCTCTGTTATCTGTACCCCTACACTGGTTTTTCATGAGATTCCTCTAAGAACCAAACAACATACTCTTTAAAACATTTCTGCCATTTTCGTCTAAGAGAGTAACCCTCATCTGGTTGAGGGATACCTGTTATGACACTGATATTTTGCAAGGAGTTCCCTTCCTTAAACACTACCTACTTAAAAGGCCACCACGTGTGGTCTGTTAGTCATTTTGTAAGGCCCAGATACAGCCCATTCTGCAGAGGCTTAGTGTGCCAAATATCAGTCGTGATGAAAGATACTATGGCAATGTCTATCCTTTGCTGAGCTTTGAACATATAAGCATATTTGACAACTTTGTTAGTTGATAAATATATGTATAGGAACTATACTTGGACTGACCTGGAGATTGCAGTCAATCAAATGTCTAATGGTGTATTGTTCCATCTACAAACTCCTTTATGTATATTATTTCCAAAAGTCATATTCAAAGTACATAAAATTCAGCATGGCATGCCCCCATGCCAAGCAACTAGACTTGGCACAACAAGGCAGGAACATCCCAGGTAAGTGCCAGCCCAGGCTAGGCTGGCGGCCTTGTTTCACTCATGAACAGAAGCAGCAATCCTGATGTAAGGAAGCCCAGATGCAGGGAACTCGGTAAGTGGCCTGGTCCAGGCAGCTGGTGTTGAACTGCGTGTGAGATTCAAGCTCAGGGTTTCTAACCACTACTGTGTCATTCTCCCACTACCTCAGTATCCAAAATGCAACTCAGAACCCCTGCTACATCAGGGGGGAGATGCAGTAAGCATACTGCATGCATGCAAAACCTTCATATGTATACAAATAAATCTTAAAATCAGGAGTCCCAGCAACCACAGTCAGACACACCTTCTGCTGGCAAGCTTTCCAAGGTGCTGGCTCTTCTCACAACTCTTCTGCAGTCACAACCCTACGCCAGCAGAGATCTGACCTTAGATGACGGGAAAGGTAGACGGCATTTTCAAGCAGCGCTAAATCTAAGAAATGTCTCAACTTATGCTCTGCTCCATGCATTTGCTTGTGCATTTCCCCCTGCAGAGCCGTTCAGTGGACCCCGGTCAGCATTCTGCATGGGCCACTGTCAGGTTAGGACTTTATGAGGGTAGAGAACAGGGGCAGCATGGGAATTAGCATTTGAGAACTCATGGAATAAATTCATTTGTAGACTAGTCAAGTATTTTCTACAATGATGAGACCTGGTCCTAGAAACTGTTATGTCTCTCATGTTTTCTTCACCCATTTTGGATACCAGGGGTGCACTAAGCAGGAAGAAAGAAGTGCAGGAACCCAATGCATGTGGACAGCCCTAGGAAACAACAACCTTATGCTGTGGGCTCCAGATGAGATAGTCACCTGCTTAGCAGCCTCCAGTGCATCATCAGTGCATGCTCATAAAGCCTTTACTAGTTGATGGCTGACTGAATGAAGGATAAAACAACACATGAATACGTTAGTCAATAAGTGAGACAGTGATTGAGTGAGGAGTAGGTGTCTGACTATGTGCACATAAGCAGCTATATTCATCTTAAGTTGCTGGGTCCCCTTTGGCAGAATGTCTCAAACATGACTTTTCCTAAGACCAAGGGAAGGGCTAACTCTGCAACCATGCCTTTGTGCAGTTTGTGTGATTCAACTCTACAAAATGAAAACAACAGAAGGAATCCTTAAAACACAAAAACTCTGGCTAAAGAGACAAGAGTACTATGCCAAGAGTTTCCCTGTAGCACTCTGAATGCCTGTCATGAGATTTCAGACTCCAGCCAGATCTGCATTGGTCTGGGAGGATGTCCTTCTTGGGTCACCTGGGTGCTTATCATCACGGCACCACTGTCTACTGTGCTAGGATGGACTATCCCAAAGTGGACACTCTTGAAAAAAAGAGGTTCTTGAGCTTAAAAGTCAATGATTGGGCATCCTCTTCAGTTTGACTTTTGTAAGGGGTGTGTGGTGGGTGGCACTGCATTGGTGATGATGCAGATGAGAAAGATCACATGGCAAATGAGGAAGTCAGAGACCAGAGGGAGGCCAGCCTTGCTGGTTTTATAACAACCCAGGCTCATGAGAACTAGCTCACTCCTGGAGACCTTCATTAGGCTCTTCCAAGGGCAGCACTTCCAGTGGCTTAATCACCTTTCCCTGAGCTCCACTTCTTAAAACTCCTTCGTCTTCACACTGTTACTCCAGAGGACAAGCTCATGAAGTCCTGGGAAACCCTCAAATTGCTGCAACCTCCCCTGTATTTAGTGATGACTGACTGCCTTCAGTTGGAATCTTTACCCATGTTTGAAACTGACTGTTAGTTCTCCTGGGTCAGGGAACCTAGCATAAGTATTAACAGATTATCATTTGCTGATGTGTAACAAAGACATTTTAGCAAAGTGGACTTTTCCCTTTCAATGTTTTGGCTTTAACATTTCAGGGGACCATCAGAAAACACAGAACCCCAAATCTGGTGCAATAAGGAAGTAATGAATGTCTTTCAGGGAGGCGGAGTCAGGGCCCTGTTAATTTCTAAGGCATCTCTGAGATTCACTTGGATAACTAGGGAAGGTATTGGAAATGTGTTTCCTGTATACTCTCATCTTCAGGTGGAGGAACCAACTTAACCACAGCTTTTACCAAGAAGAGCACCACCAAGACAGCCAGCATGGGACTGTAAGTTATGCACAACAGGAAATGACACTTGGTCATCAGCCACTTCTCTAAAGGCAGAGTTCCAGAGACAGAATACCTGAGCAAGATCCCTTGTGATGAACCAATCAGAGACCAGGAGCCACACCAGCTTGTGGGAGAGACTATTAATTAGGCACAGTTCAAGTGGCATGCCTGGAAGGAATGAGGCCATTCTAAAGAAACACTCAGGCATCTTAGGGAACTAGAATTCCCCCCACCCCCTACCCCCGGAATGTGTTGGAAGATGGAAAAGTCTGAAACCTGGTGTCAGCCAGAGGCAGAATTAGTCTCCTGTAAAGAGGAAAGAGACCACCTTGTAGGAAACACTAGAGAGGACAGACAAGGATAGGTCAATGATGGGTGGGACCGCACTGACCAGGACTAGTTTACTATTCATAGTTCTTGCCTTTTATTATTTATTTAATTTACTCTCATGTTAAAATCAGATTATAGACTTGAGGGGTCACCATATTTCTTGTGTCCCTTCTCAATATGATCAATTATGAAAAAAAAAATCTTTTTTTTTTTGTACCATTGATGGGCTTCTTGAGGGCAAGTGGCTAAGCCTAGCTTGCTTGAGCTGCCAGAACATAGGCTCTGACCCTAGCTCTAGTAGCACTACTTTGCTTAAAACTGGAACTGAGAGAGCTGGAAGGAAAGATGGCTCAGTGGTTAGCAGCACTTGACTGGGACTTCAGTTTAGCTCCCAGCACAACTATGGCAACTCAGATCCATTTTTAACTCCAATCCCATAGGTTCTAGCCTCCATGGTACCAGGCATACATGAACATACCTGCAGGCTAAACATGCATACACACAAAAAAAATAAATGAATAAATAACGGCACTAAATAAGAGGCATTGCCAACTGTCATCCTCAGAGGACTGGCCACTACCTGGTTATGGCCAGCTACAGGACAGGAAGATGCCATGATGCCAAAGACCAAAGGTCTATAAGTGCTGTTGAGATATGAAATGATTCTAAATTTTAACCAGAGTTGGAAATGTGCCTGGGAGGAGGGGGACGTTCTGCAGTCAAGTCTTCAATGTACAAGGTAGAAACAAACAGTTGACTGGCGTGGGCGAGGTTCTCATAGTAAGGAATGTCCATTTCCATCAGATTAAAATCTCGTTTGGGAAAACAATTACCTGCTTGAGATCCTGGGAGAGTGAAACTTCCTGATTCCTGCCCCAGAAAGAAAAGACTATAAAAGAAGGGCAGAGAATCTTCTAAACAAGATTTTAGAGTTTTTATTCAAAAACAGCTGCGGTTCACCTTTGTGGGCCCCAGACTCTCTGCATCTGATGGATGTTGCAACACTAAGTTCGAGATCTCCCAGTCTGGTGCCAAGAGTTGGCCCTGGGGGACAAAGCGAGAACAGTTGCTCTCTTAATCAGAGCAGAAAACAAAACTCACCCCCCCCAACTCCCCCCTCCCCCCGCTTTGTTGTGAAATTGTCACTGTGCCTTTGAGGAGCGATTAAAATCCCAGCCATGTCAAATTTAAAGGGCAGGTTCCCAGGCAGGGGAGAGGAGGGGGCTTTAGGAGGGAAGGGTGGAGGCAGCCAGTTGCAGAGAATTTATGGAGGATTTGGGGATCGCAAAAGTCATGGGATCTGATTCAATTAAAACGGAAAAGCATCAACAGTTTTAAAATGATCTTAAAATACGGCAGAAGGATATTTTGGCTTCTCTGCTTCTATTCTTGAGCCTGTTTGGCAATCTCTTTGTAGAGATTCTGAAGCCCAGCAAGGATGCCTGTGGCTGTTTTGCCTACTCTCCAGCCCTTAACACGGAGAGCAGGAGAGTGATAGACTCTTGGGAGTCTAGCAGAGCCCACCAAAGTCTCTGATATAGGGGTAAGAAAATAGGAACAAGAATTCCCAAGGCACAGGTGAAAAGTACAGAGTTTGCGATGTGTTCCATACAGGGTACTGCGGTTTCACAGCATTCCCACTTTGCCAGACCCATAGAGTATCCTGACTTTCAGAAGGCCGTCTAGGTCCCTCCAGTCCACAGGTTGCTTGCTCCAGCTCTTTGGTGCTGGCTATGCCTAGAACAAGCAAAAATCCCTGCTGTGTTTTCTCCTGGAAAGAGGGAGAGACTGTGCCAGTTCTAATCATGGACGTGGTAGCCGGAGAAGCACAGGCTGGGATGCAGGAGGGAAGCAGGGGGATGAAGGCCCCAACTGCATCAGCATAGATCCAGGGTCTTTATTCCTTGTGAATATCTGCAGTGTTCCTTGGGTAGGCTGAAGAAGTAGTCCTTAAAGTCAATTGGGTCCCATCAGGTTAGGTCTAGCTCATTTCTAGGGTGGGAGATGCTACAGTAGCTGGTTCCTAGTTGAGGGCTTTTGTGAAGATGAGCCCTCAACTAGGACCACATGGACGGTCTTAGCACACAAGGGGAAACACGAAGGAGATGTTAGAGCTCATTGCTTCCCTCATGCCTTGGTTGACTAATCATTAACTTTCCTACTTCCTTTCCCACTGAGATTTCTGTATCTTGGCATGTGTTAAAATGGTGCTAGGATGAATCTTATTCATTTACAAAAGACCCAGGCCCCAGTTCAGTAAGCATATGGAAGCCTGTGTTAGCATTTATGCACATTCCCCTTTTCTTCTCCCCTTCTTTCTAAATCCACTAAAGACCCTTAGTAGATATTTAAGGAACCTTAGCAGATATATCCTTAGCTATGAAAAATGAATTTTAGTAGCATGACAATAAATATCACTAGGTAAAGTTGCTTTCTGAATCAATCCCAGCATGGTACCCCAGTCAAGATCAGGGAAGAGAGAGGTTAAAATCCCCTAATCGAGAGAAGCTCTTGGTGTTGCTAGGAATTCTTGCTCTTAAGAAAAAAATTGCAGCAGGAATGCTTCTACCCTTTGTGAAGTGGAAAATAAAGGGCTTGAGCTCTCGGGATCTACGGGGGCTCTGTGGCCGCATTGATTCCTCCCAGAGAGAGGAGGAGGCAAGGCTACCCGCCCACTGCACCCCAGGCTTAGTCTCCATGGTGTTTCCTACTTTCCCAGGCTCCTCACAGCAACAGCAGTGGTTCACTGCCAGCCAACAAGGGGTCTGTCCTTGGTGGGAACTCTGCCTGAGTAGCAGGGAGGAACTGGAGCTACATCGCTGGGCGAGTGCATCTCCAATAATATCCCTTATCCCCTACTAGGGACCGGATTCCTGACTCCCAGCCATGGCTCCAGCTCTAACTATGGGCAGATATATCCTTTTTCTTATGATAGATGGAGCAAAAAGAATAAGCAGTAAAGCCCATCCAGGGGTCTGTGGGCTCCTAAAGACCAGTGGAAATGTGTCAATGAACAGTCTCTTTGATTCATTGCTATCCAAAGGAATTTTCATGTCTTCAGTTACAAACAGGAGCTGAGAAGTGTTTCATTAGGCACTCCAGAACTGATAACCTGGGGATTTCAGAAGACTGAGTATGGAAAGGGAACAAACAACTCATTTCTGCCTCTACACTCAGAAGTGCAGAACTGTCACCTCCTTCCGTGAGGTTACTAATTTAGAAGATGCCACGTTTAGAGTTCATCTCAGTTTGACTTGAAAACGAAAGGTGGAACCTTGTCAAAATTACCTTACCTGATGGCTCCAGTCCCCAGCCATCTCACATAACCCTCCTTGTCCTGCTGGGGTGGGACAGATGTCATTAGAAAGAGAAGCCAAGAAGCACAGAGCAAGCAGTAGAGGGCAATGAAGCTCCTTCAGCTACATAAAACTGAGTGTTCGGCTCCAAAGAGAGACTGCTCTGTGGTCCTTACTGGCAGAGATGGTCTTGAGGGTCTTGGAATTAGCAGAGAGCCGGAGTAAATAACAGGAGTATTGGGGCTTTATTTTCCTTTTTTCCTGCTCTTCTAAATCAGTGTTTCAGAATCTCTCCCTGCCTTTGGGGATAGTATATAGAAACAGCTGATAAGAGTTGAGGAATTTTTACTGAAACAGAAGTAAGACCTTCCTCCAATTCCATGGTGATTAAGCTGCCATTTGCAGAAGCTCTGACATAGCCTCACCTTCACTATACTTCTACTAAATCCTCATGATAAACCTAGTTTTGTTTTGTTTTGTTTTTTAAGAGGAAGAAGCATTGGAAGAACTCAAGTGAACCCTAAAATAGGGGTCCTCAGCTAGGAGGTACTTCCTGCGATGTTTCGAAAGGTCAAAGGCATGTGGGAGATTCTACAAAGATCCTGCCCTTCCTCCACAGACAGCCTGGCTTTTGAGGCAGGGCAGGGGATAGGCAATCAGTGACTCTTTCTGGGTCTGCTGAGCAGCTGCTGGCTATACCTCCCTCCCCCTACTACCTGGCCAGTTCTGGGCTTTCTTCTCTGCTTTCTGATTTTATTCTTTTCTTTCTGCCCTGTCTCCATCCCCCAACTTCTCTCCTGTGTAGCAGTTATACCCGGATAACCATCAAGTCATTTAGTGGGCTCTGGGTTATATGCCCAGGGAGAGTGGCAGACTGGTTTGGGCTGTGGCTTGGACATCAGGATCTTTTGGAACTCTGGATTAGTCCTATTGCACAGCTGAAGTCTGGAACTGTCACTCCAACACCTCTCATCTGCAGCCTGCAGAAGGAGGAGATTCACCAGGATACGTTCAGACTACCAGCAGACTCATATAACCAGGATACTGCGAAGATGCCCAGGGTAGGCCCGGGGCCAGCCCAGCCACACCACTACTCACACAGCTGCTATCATCTGCAACAGGGGGCAAGAGCTCTGAACTACTGGTGGGCAAAGTGCATCCTAGGCTGGCCAGTGCTAAGGCATTCTGGGAGAATGTACACTGCCCCCTTGGGATCAGAGGGTGCCCAGGGGTGTGTGCCAGGAAGGAGAGCAGCTAGCACAGCTGCCCTGTACATTGAATGGCCTGAAACAAGGAGTGGCTGTGCACACACCGCTCTCCCAGGGAGATCCATACCATAAACCCGACCATAAAACTAGCTTCATTGGCTCATTCTGCACCAGCTCCCAGTTTTATTGCTCACACAACACTCATACCCTGAGAAGGACAGAACATTTTGCATAGAGCTCTGCTTCACACTGGTCTCCTTAAGGAAACACTACCGAGTGCAATAAACGTCCTGTGCCTTCCTGGAGCATTCGCCTTCAGACAAGAACAACTTGCTGCAAATGGATTCTTTATGTAATGTAGACCATGGCTGTCAGGGGAGATGTGGCTCGAGAGCAGGCGTCTTAAGCTACCGAAAGGCATCTACAAAGCCCTGGAATCTCTGTACTTCCTAGAGTGATGAGCTTCAGCTGATTCTGAGGTGAGCAAACATACAAGGCCCTGGATGTGGGCCACGGACCTGCTACTTGCTCTGAACCTTTAAAGGCTGAAGAAGGGTAAAACCACGGCAGATTACAATGCAGCAGGGGTTATCTATCCTCTTAGGATAAGCCATCAGAGAAGTCAGGAAATAACTTCTCCAGACAAGCCCCTGTCCAGGAAAAGGACAGAGACAATGTTCTGTCCCTCTTAGGTATCCAGTGAGGAGAGCAGGCTCACTGTTGGGGCCACTGTCAAAGGACTAGTCCTAGATTGCAGAAAGCATCACATGAGCTAGACCATTATCAAGAGAAGATAGGTTAAGGGGACATGGAAAGAGCAGTCTAGGTAGGTATACAGCTCTCTCTCTGTCTGTCTGTCTCTGTGTCTCTGTGTCTGTCTCTCTCC
>JADRCC010019215.1:0-16192 GCA_019843855.1 Hylomyscus alleni
GGAGGGAAGGCAGGCAGGCAGGCAGGCAGGCAGGCCAGGCAGGCAGGCCAGGCAGGCAGGCAAGACTTTACAGGTTGGGAAATCAAGGCACTACTGTGAATGAGTTGCCCCAGTCAACCTACAGCAAAACAACAGAAATAGAATTCCCCAAGCCCTGGTCCTCATGGTGGTGACAACACACACAGACACCATCAGCAGCTGCCCCGAGCCTGCTTGTAGAAAAGGCTAATCTAATTGATGACACCTACCTGACCTAACCATGCAGTTTATTCACAGCATGGGTCAGATGCAGCTTTTATGCCTGGCATGTGCCCTTCTCTGGAAAGCCCAGGTCTTTATATTGGATGAGGCCATAGACCTCATACACCCATGGACAGAGCTACAGATGGAGGAAACCCTTGAGCACTCAGTTAAGTGCATAGTAATGCCTTTACTCTGTGATAGATTATGCCAAGTAAGGTGTTCTGCCTGACAGTGATACACAGGGCCATGGCCTATAATTTGTTCATCTGAACGTGTCCTGGGATGAATTACAAAGTACCCACTGTGCAGGGGCCATAACCAATGCCCCAGGGGAAGAAATGTAGCCTAAAGCCTGTTCTTGCAGGACGCTACAGGTCAGGAAGCTGTTTAGGAAATCAAGACAGCAAATCTGGAGCAGAACTGAGCTCTCAGCTGATAAAGCCCGCAGCTTCTGTCCCAAGAACTGTTCCACATTCCTCTTCCTTGCAGGGTGCTAGTGAGAGACTAGGAGCAGGTGACAAGCTCAGCTTCTGACCCAGAAAGGGTCTGTTTTACAGGCTAGCCCAGGAATCAGGACTGACCTGAGTCGGGACTCTTTGACAGCCCCCTTAGAGCCAGCCATAGATCCTGCAGTAGCCATAGATGACAGAGACCCAAGGGCCTTTGGTGTGCCACAGGTTGTCTAATCTAGATTCCTCTATGGGAAGATGACAAAGTGACAGATTATTGAAATACTAGATCTGGAAGGACTTACATGTCCAAATTGGCCTGAGCAAGGCCTGCACAACCATGCTCACCCTACAACCAAAGTGGACAATGATTCTCAGCCCTAGCTGTCTACCTCAAGTCCACACCCACCCCAGGTCAATCAGGCTGTATGCTCTGAACCCAGGTGATGGTGTGCACATTCACCAACTCCCCTTATTTTGAGGTCACTGTTGCCAATTGTGAGACAAGGTTTCACGTAGCCCATGCTGGCCCTAAATTCTCTTTGTAGGTGAGGATGGCCTTGAATTTCTGATGTTCCCAAGTGGTGGTCTACCTCACCATGGCATGTTTATGGGGCTCAAACTCAAAGCTTTAGGCATGCTAGGCAAGCACTCTACCAACTCCATTACATCCCCAGCTCAGGATTCAGTTCTATACCTATTAAATTTGTAAAATTGTGAGTCTCTCACTGTGTTGCCCAGGCTGGTCTCAAACTCAAGTTCCTCCTGTCTCAGCATCTAGAGTGCTGGAATAATAGGCTTTTACCACTATACCCATCTCGATTCATCACTGTTAACTTAGCAACATCACTGCCATTGTTGGCTGCAAGCCAGGGCTGGTGGGTCCTGTACATACTAAGTATGATGAGCAGTATCCCTGGGTTCTACTTAGAGATGTCCCTCTGTCACTGTGACAAAGCAATTCCCACATACATCCATGGTCCCCTGGATCCAATCACTGATCTAATCTGCCCTAGTACTATCCATTACTCAGTGATACATGGGCAATTATCACTATGAATTAAAGTTGAGGTCAGGAAAGGATTCCTACCTGCTTGTAGGATGCAGGGCCTGCTTTACCCCACCCATCCTGAGGTTTCTCTGATGGCCCACCCTGATAAGAGTTTTAGGGCTTCCCTTTCAGCCCAGATTGATCCCATGAGTAAGGCTTTCCGCATGGCAAAAAGTCACCTCATCACCATGGGTGCCTTGGTTATGCAGGAGACTGAAACTAGAAAGTGTGGATCCAGGGTGCCCAGTGACCAAGGGGAACCACCCAGGTACAGAGGTCCTGTTGTCAATCCTGCTCTGGAAGAAGCAGAGATGGGCATCCCAGCACTCAGCCTGCCGCTCCAATGCTTGGACTCAGGTAGTGGCTGCTATGTCTGTAGGTCCAGCCTCACATTGGTCTAGGAACAGCCTGGGCCATAGAGTGGCTGGCACATGGGAACATCAGGTAAGTCAGTAGGGTGATTAGCCATTAATTGCTCAAACCAAGCTCTTCTGTACAGGGCCCAGCTGGTGGCAGGAACAGGGATCAGCCCGAGCAGGCTACAGCCTCTACATGTGGGCCTTTTTCTTTTCTTTCTTCCTGTGGTGCTGGGAATGGAACCCATGCAGGGCAAACATTGATTGAGCCACCTCCTGGATTGGCATTGAAGATGTCTTAGCTACACCAGAGCTGTCTTCCTCACCACAGCTACAGCTGTGTGCCAGGCATGGATGAAAATGCAGGTAGCACAGCCATTCAGGCAACTCAGCCCAAGGCAGCCACCATCCCTTCCTTCCCTATTCTCTATACTGAGAGTCACTAAATCCCTTTGACAGAAAACTGAGGCCAGAGAATTTTAATGCCAATCTCTTTGCAGCAGCCCACCTTTCCAGCAATCCAACTTCCTAAGCACATGCCCAGAACTGGCTTCCATCCTAAATTCTTTCCTCAAAGGCAGAGGCTAGGGGCAAGCTTCTTGAATTGAGATTTGCTAAAGAAGTTATAGGTTTGTTTACTGTGCCTCCAGAACTTTACACAGTGCAAAACAAAGACACTCAATACATGTTGACTGGGTGAACCAGGGACAGGAAGTATTAGATAATACAACCATTCTGGTAAAGACACGGGCCTCTATGGCAGCATGGCAGCACCTACAGTTCCTGGATATGTTACTAAGAGAGACCCTAGTAGCAATGGGTCTATGCTCTGTGTGGGAGCTGCAGGAGATCCTCTAGACTACACTGGGCCCGAAAGAAACACAGCAGAGACCCGTGAAGCAAAGTCAATTTGAACAGAACATGGAAAAGGACAGGAGGATGTGATAGCAATTACATCGACTCATGTATTCATGAAGTCGGTATGGCTGCTGGACAGAAGACAGTGTGGCTGGGTGGGATGGCTAAGGGCAGACATTAGGAGCCCAGGACCTCCCTTTTCTGTTGTGCTCTGAAGTCTTGATCTGAGAATTTGATTGTTTTAGCAAATCTTCACTGAGCAGATAAAACTTGACCGCAGAACCTAATGCCCTATCCCAGCTCTTCCCTCAATGAGCACTGAAGACAGTTGAAGATCTGGCCTGCAAATGAGACTCAGAAACACACCCAGCATATAAGGTTCAGATGGAGTCAACAGGGCCAAGATGGTGTTGAGTCTTATGGTCAGGGATCCCTAATCCAACTGCTTTGTCCAAGGCAAACCAATGGTTTCAGTGGGGGACAGCAATGGCAGTATACATGTACCTAGGGCATGATCTTGGGGTATAGTCCACAGTTTGCTTCTCCCTCTGGGGAGAATGTGGGTAAACTCACGTGCCAGCACCCAGTCTCACTTCTCTAGGAATGAGGACTGGAAGGAAACATCCTTTGAGCAGCACGCTCCCCTCCGTCCTCTGTATTTTGGTTGTGGTAAGCACATAGCTGACTTTAACAATGGAATGTGAGGGAGCACAAGTGTCCCCTCCAGTTTTAGAAATGGAAGAGGCTGTGTCATCCACACTCTCTGATCCTCCATTAGGAGACACCATGAATTTGGCTTTTACTCTGGAGAGGAGTCCAACTCTTTGGAGACTAGCAAGCCTGTGTCCACTTTGTGTGCACTTGTAGCCCAGAGGCTGTTTGGTATTTTTCTCTACCTTTAAAAAAATTATTTTATGTATGGATATTTTTTCTGCATACAAGTCTGATGCTAACAGAGGCCACAAGAAACTAGAGGTACAGATGTTTGTGAATTGTGAGTTGCCATGTAGGTGCTGGGAATTTAACCATGTCCTCTGGAAGAAGAGCTAGTGCTCTAACTCAGCCTATCTTTTTTTTTAAGATTCATTTTGTTTTGTGTATGTGTATAAGTTTGTGTTTACATGCATATGAGTGCAGGTGACCTTAGAGGCCAGAAACTCAAGTTATAGATAGTTCTGAGCTGTCCAATATGGGGGCAGGAGACTGAACCTGGGTCCTCTGCAGGTACATCATGTATTCCTAACCTCTGAGCCATTGCTCCCACCTTATGCTCTCACTGAACAAGGAGCTCAGTAACTTGGCTAGGCTGGCTAGCTAGAGAGCCCCAGAACTGCTCATTTCCTCCCGAGTGCAGGGGCTGGTATGGATGTACTACCTGGCTTTTATGTTGAGGATTGGAATGCAGGATCCCCTGCACACATGGCTTTACCAACTAAGCCATCTCACTAGCCCCATTTCCCAATATCTTAAGCAGTATCAGTACAGATCAGCCCCCCTTACTGCAAAGAAGTATTTGGGACACTTGTGACTGAGGCACACAGCTTTGTCCAGGGTTATATGTCCAAAAAATGATCATAGGACTCAAGACCAGGTATTTGTATACTTTGCCATTTTGACTCACTGCCAGACTCTAGGTAGCTCTTAATTTTGGCCTCCCCCATCTCTTTTTATTTTTAATTTGCCCAGAAAGAGGCACTGGCCCCTTTGAGCTAGAGATATAGGCAATTGTAAGACACTGCACACAAGTGCTGCAAACTGAATTTTAGTTCTCTATAAGAGGAGCGAGCACTAACTGCTGAGCCACCTCTCTGGGCCTGCCCTGTCACTACTGATGGCAGTGGTATCATAGCTGTCTTAGCTTGGTTCTTCCACAGTAGAGGTTGAGACCTTTGTAACCAAAAGAAAATAAAATGGTTGTTTAGAAAGAAATTAAATATTTTCTTTTACTACAAATTATTTTCAAATAGTCACGTTTCCAGTGTCATTACAAGAAGACTCTCAGGAGAAATCTGTGCCGTTTAAAGTGAAAGAATGGTATTAACTTACAAAAAATAAATATATATATTGCCACCTAAAGAAAAAGGATGCTTCTCTGGGACCGAAATCAGAGCCAAAATTCATAGCAAGTATGAACTGTGGCTGGCATCAAGTTCTTGCTAACCAGGGGGGCCTCTCTTTGGTTTGTAACCCATACACCTAGAGGACCACTTTGAAGTATTCAGACTGAGGATCAAGGCAGAACTGGGTGTGGCTGCTCCCTGAATCTAGTACCTCCTCCCCAGACATCAAACTCTTGGGACTATCTTTCTCCATGAAACAATGCTCAAAAGTAGGGGGAGAAATCACTGATATTTGTGAATGGTTCTCTTCTTGTCCTGTAAGGGACTCTGGCTGTCTTTGATACCAGATTTGTGCTTACGGGCACCATCTGTCCTGCTCTTGACTTTTGCTGCTTATAACTATTCATAGACCTTATGTGAGGAGTGAGCCCTCCCCAGCTACGGACAGGAAGAAAGAGAAAGCAGGTGCAGGGTATAGGTCCTTGTGAAGGGAGTGTTGCCTGGCGTGTTCCAAGTCTGTCTGGCTAGGTCCCTTCACAAAGCTGTGTCTAAAGCATGTCCTGTGAAAGCTGTGCTGAATGCAGGAAACAGTATGAAGAGAAGACGACAAGAAGGAATCATCACTGACATAACAGGGACAGGATGTTTTAGGGCTTTTCTTTCTCTCTTTTTTGTTTGTTGTTTTGGTTCCCATGCTTTCAACTGCAAGACCTGAAGGCAAGATACACTCTTCTGTAACCAACAGAACTATAGGTGACAGAAGAGCTGGCAGGGCCAGGAGAGGCTCCAAGGCTTGGCATCCATGGATGGATGAAGAGACATGAGGCAGTGGCTTTTGTTTGGTCACTAGTATGTTTAGCTGCCCATGGCCTTGCTGTGGGATACAGCAGGAGCATGGGTGAACTTTCCGTGTATCTGAAGTGGGGTGCAACTGTCCCCAGCTTCAAGTCAGACTGAGGACGGAGTCTAATGGTGATCGATGCTTTATGTGTTTTGCTTCCTTTTAGTTTAGTTTTGTTTTTAATTTTTGGTTTTTGTCTGGGAAGTGTAGGTTTCCAGGGTTGCTGGCTCATGCCTAGACACTGGGATTCTGGCCCTGTGGTCCTCATCGGCTATGCTAGACAGACCCAGCCCGTCACACCAAGCCAGCATCTCTGGCCATGCTGTAGAAGACGCCTTTTTGCTGCAGGAGCTCAGAGGGTGCACCACACTCCCGAACTTCTCCTTTGTCCAGGACAATCACCCTGCATGGGGAGAGACGCAGATGTTAGCATTATGCAAGGAAATGCACCTGATGTCTGTGGGTTGCAAGAAGTATAAACGCTAGGGCCTGAAGAGATGGGGTCAGCCTGGTACCTGCCTTCCCGCCTCCTTCTTATCACTTGTAGCTAGCACATGTCTCCCTCTGAAATCAGTGTTTGTTGCTGTGATCATTGTCCCTCTTTCTTAAGTGTCCTGATCCTTAATATGGTCCCCATACCTTTTTTTGACAGGGAACCCCAGAGTCCAGAATAATATGGAGCACATATCAGGTACCTCATGCATATAAATACATCTGGTAACCTGTTTTTCCCATGACAGAAGAGTCCCACCAATTGGGGTTGCCCCTGAGCATAAGAATGGTAATGGATGGATGGATGAATGGATGAGAACATGATTAACCCTGTAAGCCCACAGATGCACTCTGGGGGCCTCACCTTGTATAGTCCATTATGGTATTGAGCCGATGAGCAATAGTGAGCACAGTACAGTCTTCAAACTGCGTCCGGATGGTGGACTGAATGAGGTCATCTGTCTCTAGATCCACAGCTGCTGTAGCCTCATCCAATACTAGAATCTTTGTCTTCCTCAGCAGAGCCCGAGCCAGACACACAAGCTGTCGCTGCCCCACACTAGGAAGGGAAAAAAACCCAAAGAGAAGGGTTCAAACTACCCTGATGCCGAACCAGGCTTTGAGGAAAGAAGGCTAACAGACAGTCTCAGGGTGGGCTTTAGGCAGAAGAACAAGGCTATGCCCCATATCCATACATATAATGGATATTACTAATCAACCATGTTAGACCTGGTTATTTCCTGGTGAGCAGGAAACAGGCCCAGAAGTGATACTTAAAGTCTCAGCCCAGTTCAGTGTGGGTGACAAAGACAGCAAAGAGGGCTCAGGATCTACCATCTCACTGAGCTACAGAGGCCTTAGCACTGGCTGGGGCCTTAGCCAATGAGATCTTGGCCAATTAATGGTCAGTAGAAGCTTGACATGGGAGTGGACACTGAGAATGTTCATTCTTACACATCTGCCATCACCGTGACAACATGCTTGGGCTAGTCTGTTAGAGGATAAAAAGCACATGCATTGATCCCACGATGACACGTAGATCAGCCAATGGTCAGCTGCACCCCCAACCCTGCCCCAGCCAAGATCAGCAGTACAGCCACTAGCTGACCACCCTTGCAGGATGGGAGCTGGTTTCCCTGATGATAGATAGCTGAAGTTAGCACAGAGACAAGTGGGTAGAATCTTTCACACATAGCTCATGCTTGCCTACTTACCTCAGGTTCTCTCCACCTTCTGCACACTCATGGTTCAGTTTGTTGGGCAAGGCTGACACAAAGCCCTTAAGGTGAGCAAGCTCCAGAGCCATCCAGACTTCTTCATCAGAATACTGACTGAAAGGGTCCAGGTTCATGCGGAGGGAACCCGAGAACAAAACAGGATCCTATGCAAGGACAGTAGATGGCACGTATGAGAGTTTAGATCCAGAGGCTCCCCACAGACTGATGCTTTGAGCATTTGTTCCCCAACTGATGATATTATTTTGGGATGCAAGGAGGTGGAGTTGGATAGAAGAAATAGGTTGCTAATGGCAAACTTCTCAAGGTTATGCTTGGCTTTGATTCTGGCTGGGCCCTGCTTCCTGGTTTCCTGACATGGAGAAGCCATCACCACTCACACCCTACTGCATGACCACGCTTTCCTCCACTAAGATGGACAGAAATCCTATGATACTATGAACCAAATTAACCTCTCTTCATGCAGGTTGATTCTACTAGATATTTTGATCAAAAAAGTAACTAAGAGCAGATGACCACATTGAGCAAGGGAAGCTCAGAGATGCAAGGCATGAGATATATATACACACCAGAACAGAGAGAGGTTTCAGAGTCCCTCCAAAGCATGAACTATGTGGGATTTCTGTAACAGAAAATGTCTGAAAACCCCTGGGTTAACCAGACTAAAATTAGTATTTTTACAAAATTTCTCCAACCATTCAACATGCAAATACTCTATGCTGCTTTTAGTGGTATTTCGTCAGAGCAACAGAAAAGGAGCTAATCAGTCCCTCAGTTCCCACCTCCAGAAGAGATTCTCAGAGGAACTTAGGGAAAAATCAACACACAAGCAACCCACAGGGATTGGTTTAGAAAATTATCTGTAGCTTAGCTCCAGAAGTGTCAGAGATTAACATACTGGCAAAAGACAGTGTCTCACCAAGCCGATACCACTACCAAATCCACAGATGCTATGGTTCTTTGTATGAAATGGTAGAGTATTTTCACATAACCTACTCACAGCTCCTTTATACTGACTGCCATGTCTAGATGACATACTATCAAGAAAATGCTGGGAAAATAGCTGTGCATCATTTAGGGATGAAGTGTATGAATGATATTACATGCAGATGCTAAACCTGAAAAAGCAAAAACAAAAACAAAAAAAACCCTAGCCATGGTCTCCGTGACTAAAGGCATCCCACCAAGCTTGATGGCCTGAATTTGATTCTCAGAATCCACATGTAAAAGGGGAAAAACAACTCCTGCAGACTGTCCTGACCTTCACAATAAGTACATGAATGCAAAAACACCTCCCCACCTCCAGTTGGCTAAGTCTATGGGTACAGAGCATGTGGCTTCAGTGTGCAGGGCCCACCAGCCTCACTCACCTGTGGAATGATGGTGATCTTGAAGCGCAGGTTGTGCAGGCCAATCTTGGCGATGTTTACCCCATCAATGATGATCTCCCCTTCTGCAGACTCATTGATCCGGAACAAACCCAGGGTAAGAGATGATTTCCCAGCTCCCGTACGACCCACAATACCAACCTGCAAAAAAGAGAAGGGCTGTGGTGAGGCAGGAATGCTGTAGACTCAGTCATCCCCCAGCAAGTGTCTAGGTCAGAGCTGTGAGGTCATCTGGTTGATCCAGGACCCACCTTCAGGAGCTACTTTGAACAAAAAGTTGAAAAGAACTGCCCTTTGCTGTGCAGGCTTCCAAAGGCTAAAGACTTTTTATAAGCCAGTAAAAATGATCAAAGGGACGGGGTACAGACAGAGGGATGTTTAGTTGAATTATGTTATATTCAGTTAGAATAGTCAGAAAATAATGAGGTGTTTCCCACCCAGTTCCTCTTTCCTCTGATAGGACTGAGCCATGATAACCCCTCAGATTCAAGTAAAGCCCTTGAACTTCTTTGATATAACCTGGCACTACAGTTATTGGTCAATGGCTGGCATTCCCAATCTTCAGTGACAGTTCTTTCTCCTACATTTTACATCAGGACTTGAGATAGACTCCCTCCCCCTCTAACAGTTATCCTAGTCCTATGCATGAACTCCCATAATCTCATGGGAACAGAATACTTGGATCCATGTGAATGGACAGTTTAACAAATCAACAAGTACATGATACAAATGGCTGGGGTGATCCCTGGCCAAGTTTCTGAGAAAATTCTATGGGTCATAGTCTGGAATGTCTTCCAAGAATAGCTTGGAACCATAAGAAGGTCCTAAAATCCCGACAATTTCTTATGTCCCTACGTCCACCCACCCTGGTGATGGTGTCATCACCTTACTACTTTACAAACTGCAATGCCTTAAAGGGCTCACACAGGCACACAGACCACATAAGAGAAACTGGGATGAAAGTGTCTGTAAGAAGGAACCTGGTTCTACATGTTCTAACTGTCCAAGAAAAGCAAAGAGACCATTATATGAAATATCACGAATGTTTTAGTATTTATAGTTCATGCAAATGTTTCTCCAAAGCATATCTACATGTTCATGGGCCTTGTCCTTCAGCATCCATGGTGCCACCTGCTCAATACACTCTGTAGTCCCTGAGTGGCACACTACAAATATCACTGTACCACAAAAGCTATCAAAGTGGTGACAAGACCCACCTTCCTGCCCCAGGCAATGGCTACCACAGTAAAATGTCCCACAGAAGCTGTCCAAAATGGTGGCTCCTGTCAAAACAGCAGCACCACAACATCTCTTCAGCCTACAGGGCATAGAAGCTGCAGAAGCTGTCCACAGTGGTATATCCACTTTTCCACATCAGCTGGAATTGCCCCTCAGGAACTGTCCACTTTCTTTCCTGCCTCAGTCTACAGCTTTAGTAAAACACCATTGCAAGAAGCTGTCCCACAGGAGCTGTCAACAGTAGCACCACCTCCTCTCCAGAACCCCTCACCCTAGCAGCCCCCAAGAGATGGCACCTCAACAAAAGCCAGCTACAGCCAGGAAGGACTTCCAACCCTAACCCATAGTCCCAATACAGGGGAAAAGGGGAAAGGGGGAAAAAAAAAAAACAACATGAATCCCTGAGCGGGAAACTCACAATTCCCTGATATACCCGTCTCCAGCTCAGGACTTGAAATTCCACCAATCCCCACTCTGGAAATTAGAAATGTCTGCCCTGAGAAGCTCTATCGCCTCAGAATCCTATATAAATATCTAAATACTGTCCCTTTGTTCAATTCCCTGCCATCTGCTACTGGGAGGAGAGGACAGCCATCCCTGGATTTGTCCCTGCACACCCTGAACCCTCCAATAAATCTGTTTCATGAGATTTTCTGCCTGGTGTGACTCTCTCATCAGAAGCCAAGAAAAAAAAAGAAGCAATGAAGAGAAGAAGCAAAGAGAAGGACTGGGGCTGAGGCTCCCGAGCTCCTCAGCTCAGCGGGGGATGCCCTCCTGGGAGCTGCAGCTCAGCGGGGGATGCCCTCCTGGGAGCTGCAGCTCAGCGGGGGATGCCCTCCTGGGAGCTGCGGACTGGGGCTGAGGCTGAGGCTCCTGAGCTCTCAGCTCAGCTGGGGATGCCCTCCTGAGAGCTCCCAAACTCCTCAGCTCAGCTGGGGATGCCCTCCTGGGAACTGCAATGCTCTACTGAGGAGGCTTCCTCTCAGGCTGTGTGGCTCCTGGGCCCCGTGTCTCATGACACCCTTCCATCTCCCCTCAATCTCATAGTATGAGCTGAGACTAATGACAGGATTCTAAGAATGAAATTCAGGCCACCAAGCTTGGTGGGGTGTCCCTTTAGTCATGGAGCCTATGACTAATTTGTTGTTGTTGTTGTTTGGGTTTGGCTTTTTGTTCTGTTTTGTTCTTCAAGTTTGGCATCTGCATGTAATACCATACATAGACTTTTATCCCTAAGTAATGCACTGCTATTTTCCTAGCATTTTCTTGGCACTAGGTAGGACATCACCTAGACATGGCTATGAGTAAATTATGGGGTTCATGGTGGACCTTAAGACAATAGGAATGGAGGATGCCACAGAGCCACCTTTTATTTTTACTCCATTGCCTATGAGTTGGTGAGGATGAGGGATGGTACACACCCACCTTTTCTCCACCCTCAATGGTGACATTTATGTGCTTGAGAACCAAGTCCAAGTCTTCTCGATATCTCAAGCAGTAATCTCGGAACTCTACACGGCCTGAATGGGGCCAGGTGCTGGGTGGAGCTGTCTCCTGGATTTGCCAAGGAGCCTGGATCGCAAGAGGAATAAGAGGAATCAGCATATGCAAGCTGCCACCCTAAACTCTGGGGATCCGAACTCAGTCCTCATACATTTACCCAATGAACTATCTCCCCAGCCTCCAACAATTATAATCAACTCATTTCCACTTAATTCTTCAATGTATGAAAAAAATTTCTACACAGATGGAATTTAATTACAGTTTAATTCCCCATAACAAGAGCCCCTGCAAACCTCAGAGCAAACAGCAGACAGCTTTGGCAGGAAGAGTTGCCTGTGAAGGCTATGAGAGAGAATGCTGCAGTTTACTTGGCAGTTGTGAGGAAACCATATTAATTAATAAGAAGGTCATGAGCCTCAAGCAACAATCAGCATTAGGACTTTCTCTGTGACATCACTGAAGAAAAGAATGACGTGGGAAAGGTTCCTTAGTAAGTGACACAGGCCACCTTAGGATCTCATATATGGACACTTGTATCTTGGGAAAAACAGGACATGTGGACAATTTTCTTCCTCTAAAACAAAGTATTTCTAAGCAGGTGTTAAAACAGAACAATCCCAAGAGGTCCTGGAAGGCACTCAGCTCACCCTCCAAGTACGCAGAGGACACATATGAGGTGTCTGAAAAGTCAAAACCAAGGGACCAGGCTGATGTTCTGTCTTACCTCCTTCTCCGTTTCAGAATACTCCTTCAGTCTCTCCACTGCCACAATGTTGGTCTCCATCTCAGAGGACATTCGAACCAGCCAGTTCAAGTATGCGGTTATCTGCCAGTGAAAAGAGCCATGTGGGGTTTCTTAGGGGAAGTGTGGCTTCATTTGCATTAATTATGCATCATGATATCACTCAAACAAACACAGAAATGAGTAGGCCACACAAGAGCCATCACCCAGAGTGGACACTATGTACCTCTTAGGGATCACACCTTCCAAGATGACACATGGTCTACACAAGTTATCTGAAAGAAGTCAGGTGCTATGAGATAACTCTGTGGGCAAAGTACTTGCCGAGCAAGTCAGGTGCCCTGAGGTCTACCTCCAGAACTGTAAAGGTGCAAAAGAACTGACACTGCAGAGTATTTCTATAACCTCCACATGTGCACTGTGGAACACTCTCCTAGAAGGAAGGGAGAGAAGGGAAAAGAAGGGAAAGGTGACAGAGAAGCCATATAGGAAAGAAAAATATTTTGGAACCAGGGGATTTTCATGTGATGGTTAATTAACCCCAGTGCTCCAGAGAATGAAGCAGGAGAATTATGCTAAGTTCTAGGCCAGCACCAACATCAGAAGATGCAACTAACATAATACTCAGAAGGAAATTCATAGCTTTGAAAGCATCAAGTCACCAAGAATCTTTTGACTGATGAAGACTGTAGGCCATGTGTCAGAATTCTTATTCGGTAGTCACTAGGCTCTATGTCTTTAAACTTTCCCCACCCTGCAGGTACCCAAAGCCAGGGTCCAGAAACTCAAAATCTGGTTGCCATGAGGAGCCCATTCAGCCCAAGAAAGAGCCACTTACCTGCAGTGAATAAGACACAGAGAGGCCCACCAAGCCAGCACTGAGGCTGTGCCGGGAGATGACTGCAAAGAGGGCAGCAAACAGCACAATGCAGTTGCCCACACACTCAAGGCGCACAGCAAGCCACCTATATGGAGATATATAGAGGAGATATATAGAGGACTGTATCAAACAGTCAGGTGCCCAGATTCAAGTTCATAGGCAGAGCTGGGCCCTTCTGCTAGCTGAGCTAAGTCCCCAGCACTTCTAGAGAAAGACCTTGTGGGTACTATGAATCCAGGATGTGAGAACTGGATGGAGGCAAGAGAGCACACTAGGGCCCATGGGATTTGAAGTCAAGCACTCTTCATGAGTATGGCTTGCCCAGGGACTAAAATAAAATTCTCCAGAAACAATCCTCATCCTGGAACCTCAATTTTTTTCTTTAGGAAGACTGACTTTTTCTTAAGAAATCATTAAAATCAAAAAGTAATTCCCTGGAGATTCCTAAGATGTCATGAACTGTAGAAGGCACTGCTATTTGCAAAAAAAAAGTATCTTGGGACGGGGTAGAGCTCAGTGGTGGATCACTGGCCTGGCATGCATAGGCCCTGGTTTTGAGAGTAACCACCACAAAATAATGTTAACAATAAGGATAAATAAATTAAAATCAGTCCCTTGGCAAGAGATGGACCTCAACATGAAGAAGAAACAAGGTGCTTATTCCAAGGTTGGACACTGAGCTTGAGACCACCTTCATCTGCACCTCAAATGTAGATTCTCATACTTGCACAGTAAGCAATTTTAGCCACCAAGCCATCTTTCCAGATCCTAGATAGCTTTATTTTGGAGACAAGGTCTCATTCTATAGCCTAGCTGGCCTGCAATTTACTAGGTAATCAAGGCCACTTCAAACTCATGGTAATCTTTCTGCAGTCATGTGTCACCATGATACTTTAATGATCCTTATGTTTCTATTTCTCTCCCAGGAAAAAAATGGAAGCTGAGGGACTGGGCACTCAGCTAGTTTCCTCTATTGCACTAACCACTCCACCCACCTGTTGGCCACAATGCTGGGGTAGTAGGCCTTCTGGTTCTCATCTACTTTCAGGTCACTCTGGCGAATGAAGCGCTCCTGCTCCTCAAAGGCACGGATGACACTGACCCCCAGCAAGGTCTCATTGAAGTGTGAGTACACAGGGGAACGGCTGACAGACTCCAGGCGCTTCAGCTGCCGAGAAGAAGCCACATAGAACCTCTGTGGAAGAGAGACATAATCAGTGCAATCCGTCATCCCATCCTCCTGGGGTATACTGAGAGAAACTAAATATGGCTCATAACCTCCAAGGACCAACACTCTGAAGACACCTGGTAATCTGTAGGTTAGTAATGTCAGCGACACTAGGGTATCCTGTCTGCCACCTATAAACCAAGCAATGCTCTTTCTTGTGTTTAGGTGGAGACATACCTGTGGAGAGCCATTTACTGCCTAACGGCTACCTTAACTGATTTCCAACGGCAGACTAGGCAAGTAGCAGTTGGCCTCATTTGGCTTTGACCAATTGGAAACAGTTACAGCAAACGGCAGCGTATTACGTCATCACAGGCTATATAAGCTTGCCCTGGGCGAGGCTTGTCAGAGCAGAGCTCAGAGGCGAGACTTGTCAGAGCCGATAGCCAGAGTAGAGCAGAGAGCCGAGGCTTGTCACAGCCGAGGCTTGTCAGAGCCGATAGCCAGAGCAGAGCTGAGCCAGAGCAGAGCTGAGCCAGAGCAGAGCGAGAGCGAAAGCGAGAGAAAGAGAGTGGGGATTTGTTTGATAGCTAGCTTGCTCCTCTTTTATGCTCCTTGGGTTTTATTGGCATAGGATTTTTATAGGCTTGGAACTGTTTGACTTTTAGTCTATACTTAGACACCTAGCTTCCTCTCTCTCCCCCTTACCTAATGTAACCTTTTCCCCTAAACAATAAAAGGCCTGGATAAATCACTCTAGGAAGGAATCGATGCGTTTTGCCTTATTACCTGCCGGCCGGTTACCCCCCAGAGGCAAAACCACACATACCAATGTTGTTCTTTGACATCCACAACTGTGCCACAGCTCCTTATTTCTGTGTCTACACATTACTGTGTATAGAGGCCAGGAATCAATGTATCTTCCTTGATCTCTTTCCACCTTGGTTTCTGAGGTGGGCTCTCCCACTGAACCTAGCACGCACTGATCTGCTAGACTGTCTGGCTCATGAAAACCAAGGGTCTTTCTGTCTCTGCCTCTCAGCACTGGATTATAAACACACTATACCTGTCTTTCTTTAATTTTTTTTTTAATTTACACTAATTTATTTTGGAGGGCAGAGCAGGATGCATTCATGCTATACAGCTCGCATGGAGGTCAGAGACAATTTGAGCAATTTGAGAAAGCCAGTTCTCATTTTCCACCATGTGAGCCCTGCTTGGTCATTGGGCTTGGCAGCATCTGGATGGCCCAGGTTTGGTTCTTTTCTAGGGATCAAACAAAAGTCTTGGGCTGGAGAGATGGCTCAGTGGTTAAGAGCACCGACTGCTCTTTCGAAGGTCCTGAGTTCAAATCCCAGCAACCACATGGTGGCTCACAACCATCCGTAATGAGATCTGATGCCCTCTTCTGGAGTGTCTGAAGACAGCTACAGTGTACTTACATATATATAAATAAATAAATCTAAAAAAAAAAATAATAATAACATCAAAGCTATGAAAGATAGCAAGACTATATTCCTGTTCCAAATTGAAAGACTTTCTTTCTTTGGGCGTTTCTGGTAGCGCACGCCTTTAATCCCAGAGCTTGGGAGGCAGAGGCAGGTGAATTTCTGAGTTCAAGGCCAGCCTGATCTACAGAGTTAGTTCCAGAGCTACACAGAGAAACCCTGTCTCGGAAAAAAAAAAA
>JADRCC010019240.1:0-11219 GCA_019843855.1 Hylomyscus alleni
TATCTATCTATCTATCTATCTATCTATCTATCTATCTATGTTGAGACAGGGTCTCTCTATGTAACCTGGTTATCCTGGAACTCTCTGTAGACCAGGTTAGCCTTGAACTCACAGAGATCTGCCTGTCTCTGCCTGCCAAGAGCTGAGAGAAAAGGCACACGCCACCACATGGAGCTGGTGGTTAGTTTTTAACTGTCAACATTGAAATGACTTAGAATACCATGGAAAGAGAGTCGTAACTCTCTAGTCAGGTTGGTCCATGGTGCGTCTTCTAGAGATTGTCTTAATTAAGCTAATTGATGTCAGAAGTTCCAGCTCATGTTTGCCAGCCCCATTCCCTAGACAGGAGTCCTAAACTGTCTAAGAGAAAAGCAAGCGAGCAGGCCTGCGGGCCTTTATCTCTCTTTGCTCTGGACTGTGGATATGATGTGTCTAGTCAAGCTTCCACCACTGTGCTTTCTGCACTATGGTAACTGGAACCTGGAATCATAAAGGAAATACATAGTTTCCTTTCCTAAGGTTTTGCATGTGTGTGGGGTGGGGTGGGGTGGGGTGTGTGTCAGGGTATTTCATCCCAACAAAAGTGAAACCAGGATCCATAGGATTCATAGGATCCATAGGATCCTGGTACCTTACTGACCAAACTAGTAATATCGCCCCTCGTCCAGGACGAGATGAAATTAAAGCTGAAACATAAATGTAATCTAACCTCAATGAATGTACTTGCTTACACTTTCCCTTTCTAAGCATTAACTTCTGTGGATCTTTAACTTTGCAGAGCTACCAGACTCTCAGCCTCAACGACAAAGTCCACCTAAACATTAGAATTGTAACAAGTGTACCTTACCCAAGAGTTTAGCCAAACTGTATATTTGTGTGTGCATGTGTGTGAATATATGTGTATGTGTATTTGTGTGTATATGTGTGTTTATGTGTGTTTATATGTGCATGTGTTATGTGTATGTCTGCATGCGATGTGTGTGTATGTGTGTGTATTTTACCACACTTACAGGATGGCTTATTTGTATCAAATCAACTGTGTTCTGCTTTTATTTTTACAAGAAAATGTCCTTGTTTGCATGATTTCTTCTACACATGAGGAAGAGTTGAGAAAATTTCCTCTTGGGTTGTCAGACATGATAGCCATCCTCTGCTATGGCGGGTGATATTTTGAGATGAAGTTTGGAGTTTAACTGTTGCAGAGCAAACAAAGTCTTGGGCGTTCCATGCCTTGGTTTGGCATCTTTAGCTAGAAATAGCTACTCCAGAGGTTAGGGAGATAGCTCAGTCAATAAACAGCCTTCCTTGGGAGAACAGGACCTGAGTTGGGCCCCCAGAATCACGAAAAATGGCTGAGCGTAGTTGTTCTCACTTGTAATCCCAGGGATAGGGAGATGGAGATGGGTGGTGGATCCCCGGGGCTCACTGGCCAGCCTAGCCTACTTGGCTAGCTCTAGGGCATTGCAAAAACCCATGAAAAGAACATGATGTAGCTAGAACTTCATTTTATGAATCATGTTTAGCCTGTCTACAGTCAGGAGTGACCCTTTTTGCTGCTGATGTCTTGTTAATGTTCAAGAAGTTTTAGACCTTGGGGCGCTTTTGGATTTTTTGGGTTTTGCAGTAGAGCTTGTGGTCCTGTAAGATCACACAGGGTTGATCTTGTGATGTTGTGATCAAGTGAGGATGAGTTAATGG
The DNA here is from genome assembly GCA_019843855.1 of Hylomyscus alleni. NCBI lineage: Eukaryota > Metazoa > Chordata > Mammalia > Rodentia > Muridae > Hylomyscus > Hylomyscus alleni. The sequence goes on from JADRCC010019240.1 coordinate 1,699, forward strand.
TGTTTTGTTCAAGTGGTTAGTGCTCGCCATAGCATCTCCATCACCAAATAGGCTAGGCTGGCCCACCGGCTGAACTCGAGGGATCCACCTGTCTCCCACCAGGCCCTCCCTGCTTTGTCTTTCTGATTTATGATGGGCATCATGTTTTAAACTGGAAAAGTCAGAACGAATTATCTGAATTGATGCTTCCCTCTTTCCCTCTCTTTCTCTCTCCCTCCATCCCTTCCTCCCACCCTTAGATCCTCCTGTATGACATCTAAACTTTACCACTGAGTTAAAACCCCAGCCCTTTCTGTTTTCTTCGAGGTTGCTTGGTGGGGGGGGGTGTTCCTTCTCTTCCAGTCCCTTCCAGTCCTCTGTGTGGGGAGTGCTGTGCTGGGAGGGAAAGCTGTGAAAGCTGAGCTTCTGAACACACCTTTTGATAGCACAGAGGGAGATTGGACTCACTGCTTCCCTGGTGGAGCTGGTCTTTTTTAAATGAATGGATTTAATCAGTGGACTTGCATTTTCTACTTCTCCTCCCTCCAGATCTCTTTGAACTTAACTCACCCCATTCATTTCTTACACTTTCGAAGAAAGATGGCTGGGAAAGTGCCCACCTAATAAGCACTTCATGAGTGGGAGGAGGAGAGAAAGGGAAGCCGCTTTCTTCCTCCCTGGAGGATGGATTCTGTCCCTCTCTAAAGAGATGGCTAAGCAGGATTTCAGGATACAGCTGCTTATCCCATAGACCTTTGTGGTACCTGATGTTGGTCTGTGCTATGCCATGGAGCAATCTTGTCTCTCTTGGTGACCTTGATTTTTGTTTTGGTCCTTTTTGTAATTTTGTCCCCTGCCTGCCAAGCCGAGGAGTGAGGATAGGGCCTTGGGCTTCTTAGGCAAGAGCTCTGCTCCCGTCGACCCACAGGGTTTCATGGTGTAACTCTGCCTGGCCTAGAATTCTATGTAGAGCAGGCTGCCCTCAAACTCACAGAGATCCACCTGCCCCTGCCTCTCACGTGCTGGGTGTAAAGGAAGGTGCCGTCCCAACCAACATGTATTTTCTAAAGAGAAGGCTGACGTGCATCCTATTGCTGGACACTGGGAAGAGTTGGAACAGCTCATTATGGATGGGGTGGCTCTCAGCTGGCTCTTCAGAATATGTGCTTGCAATCCCAGAAGAAAGAGACTCCTATGGAGGAGGAGGTTGGAGAGGGAGGAATATTTCTTAGACTCTTTGACACAAGGTCTCTTTGGATCCACCTGTCTCTTCCTCCCTATCACTAGGATCATAAGTACAAGCTATGTACTTAAGGGCTCCTTCCTCCTCCCTCCCTCCCTCCCTCCCTCCCTCCCTCCCTCCCTCCCTCCTTCCTTCCTTCCTTCCTTCCTTCCTTCTCTTTCTTTTTCTTTTTAAGAGGTGAATTTAGAGGCTGGGACTCAGGTCCTCTCACTGGCAAGGCAAGCACTTTCCCAAGTGGACTATCTCCCTAGCGTCCTCGAGACTGTTTTACTGCTGGAATTATTTGCCCCTTTATATATCTTTTCAGGTGACATGTGGAGTGGATGCTGGGGTGTGCACTGTCAAAGGAAAAGCCCCTTCTTTGGGCCAGATTTCCACACATCTATGTTTAGGCTGATTTAGTGATTGTTCCAAACAAACTGAGGTAGGGACCTTGGGAGGAGGGAGCCAGAGGCAGCATCTGAAGGCAGGCCTAGATAAATTCTGACTGCAAAGCCAGGCCACCTGGAAACCCTTTAGTGCTTATCTTTAGGGGTGCTGCTCCAAGTGAGGAGGGATGGACAACGAGACATGCTGAGAATGGAGTCCAGTGTCTTTAGTCCTGTGGCGATCCTGATAGCTGCTCCCAGTCAGGTTTGTGAGAGGAACCGGAAGCAGTGGTTGCTTGGCGCTTGGTGCCTCTGCATCCTCCAAGAAGAAAGAAAGGCAGAAGCAAGGCATTGTGGGATGACACCAAGCCGTTAGGTAAGCAGCTATTTCCTGGGTACCGCTAGGGAGCAGGTGCTGATGCTAGGTAGCTCCTGGATTAAGAAGATACAGTTCCTTCCTCTATTTCAGGCAGCACTCACATAACCACTCGAATTGCTGTAAAAGGGGGAAAGTAAGGTCTTAATACAGGGAGTCATGGGTGAGGTCAGAGGGTCATAGGAGAGCTCTTTGAGAACTAGTAACTTAGGAGACAAACAGAAGAAGTGTCTGTGTCTATGTGTGTGTGTGCGCGCGTGCGTGGGTGTTCCTGTGAATGTGCAAGTCAGGAGTTGATGTTGGATGTCTTGGTTGACTGCTCTCTACCGTACATAGCGAGATAGCATCTCTCTTTGAACCTAGATGTAGTGAGTCTAGCTGGTCGGCTTGCACAAGGGATCTGCTTTCTCTCTCTCCCTTGCGAGGATTACAGGTGGGTTGTTGTGCCTGGCTGGCATTTGCATGAGCCCTACTGATGTAAACATGTGTGGCAAGTGCTTTAACCACTGACTCACTCCCCCCCGTCTAGTAACTAATTTATGATACAGAGGCATTTAGGGCTTGTTTTTTAATCGAGGCAAAGCGGAATCATTACATTATTTATAAGGAATCCATTTACCATAGCAATTCTACAATCTATCGCCATGTTAGTGTGGACAGACTCTCTGCCTCTCTAGAGCAGACTTTGTAAGGGCCAAGACTGTGTCTGCTCCATTAGTGGCTCCAACTCCAGCCCCAGTCTCCACCATGACTAGGGAATGGGTGAATGTATGGGGTGGGGGCTTCTGTGGACACGGAACATGTATCCAGTGCTCCAGTGCTCGTATTCCTTGAAACGTTGAAAGGCAGCAGACTCTCATCAGCCTGGAAAGTCTGATGAAACCTTCACAGATGGACTACCGGGCTTGAAGAGGCAGAGGAGCTTATCTAAGCTCAACTATGGGTCTGCCACAAAAGCTTTTGTTCTTGTCGTCAAGCCTTTATTTTCTCTTCTGAAGAATCTCTAGACTTTACCTTCATCAATGTCTAAAATAAATTTTTCACCATTTTTTTTTTAAGGAAGATGATAGGTTTCTTAAATATAACTGGAGAAGTATTTGGTACGTCTAGAATAGTCTTGGGTTGCCTTAATCATGTGGCATTATGGGATGTACCTCAGTTGGTAGTGTGCTTGCCTAGTATTCACGAGTTCCTGAGTGTTATCCCCAGCATGAGTACGCTGGGCATGGTGGTGCATGCTCGTAATTCCAGAAGGAGGGAAGGGTAGGAGGGGCAGGAATTCAAGGTCATCTTCAGATAAATAGTGAGTTTGAGGCCAGCATGGCAAAATGAGGCCCTGTCTCAAAAGAAAACCCATAAGGTATTATTATGTTTTATTTAATTTTAATTGATAAACCCTTTTAAAGGGCAGTTTTAGTTTTTCATCAAAATTGGCGAGAATCTCCACACAGTTTATTTGTATTTCTTAAATTAAAGAAAAATAATGAAACTATAACTATATCACTTCCCTTTCCTTCCCTCCCTCCTCCTATTCTTCCCATGTCCCTCTTTTCCAAATTTATGGGGGCCTCCTCTTCCTTAACTCTTGTTGTGCCAACATAAACAAAGAAATATTAAAATTCAACCAACTGAGTCCATTCATTATTGACTTTGTGCAAGTTTCTAGGGCTGACCATTTGCTACTAGATAACCCACCAGAGGCTCATTCCTGGGTAAGACTACTTTTTCTCCGAGCATTGTTGATTGCTTGTGGCTTGTCATCTAGGGATGGGGCCCCATGGATTTCCTCAGCCCATGTTGGCACACCAACTGTTATTGGAACGGTTCAGCTCTTGTTCAGATGGCTATCTTTCGACATTCTGAGTAAAGCTTCCCTGTCATAGCAAGAAGGCATAGACTTGCAGCAGACTTCCTCATCCTCTGGCTCTTCCAATCTTCCCACCTTCTTTTCTTCAATGTTCCCTGAGTCTTAGGTGCAGGAGCTGTGTGGCAGACCCAGCAAAAGACCCAGCTGAGAATCACATGGTCAGTTGTTATTTGCATGTTGAGTAGTTGTAGCTTCCAGGATTGATCTCCTACTGCTGTAAAAAGAAACTTCTTTGATGAAGGATGAGGTCCACACTTCTCTGGTCGGTCCCTACCCTTGGTGCTCCATTACTGCACTCTTTGAGGCAAGGTCTCAAGTATTTCAAGAAGACCACAAACTCACAATGTAGTTGAGGATAAATGATCCTTCAGCCTCTATCTCTTGACGTCTGGGATCACAGGTGTGTGCTTCAGGCCTGGAATGTAGGGTGCTGGAACAGAATCAAAGGGTGTAGTGCTGGCTCGGCAGGCACTCTACTAGCTGTGCTAGCTACATGCTTCGACAGTCTAATAGATAGTTAATGGCATCTGACATTTTGATTTGCATTTATCAGATGACCCATGATTTTCATGGTTTTATGACATGTATATTTTCTTATAAAAATTTAAAACTACAGTTATTTATTATTTATGTTTGTTTATTTGTTTATGGGGTGTGTATGTGTAGGTCAGAGAAGAACTCTCTATGGTCCATTCTCACTCACTACATCAAATTCATATCCTTAGTGTCTTAGTTAGGGTTTCTATTGCTGTGAAAAGACACAAAGACAACAGCAATTTTTATAAAGGAAAACATTTAATTGAGGCTGGCTTACAGCTTAAGAGATTACTTCATTATCGTCATGGCAGGAAGCGAGGTGGTGCGCAGGCAGACAGGGTGCTGGAGAGGTAGCTGAGAGTTCTACATCTGGATCAGCAGGCAGCAGGAAGAGGGAGCGTGACACTGGGCCTGGCTTGAGCTTCTGAAACCTCAAAGCCCACTCCTAGTGACCCACTCTCTCCAACAAGGCCACATCTCCAATAATGCCACCCCCTGTGGACCTACAGGAGCCATTTTCATTCAAGCCACCATGTTTGAGCTTGGCATCAAGTATCTTTACCCGCTGTGCCATTTTGCCAGCCCAAGATATGTAGAGCTGTAGTTTTTATTTTAGTGATGTATCTGTTAAAGTTTCTTTTCCTATTCTAAAATAGGTTGTTTTATATTCCTTTTTGCGTGTGTGTATGTATATGGTGCAAGTGAAGTTGACACTGGGTATCTTTTTTAATCTCTCTCCACCTTATATATTGAGATAGGGTCTCCCAATGAATTCAGCACTTGCTTTTGGCTCATCCTTTTATTATTATTATTTTTAAATCATGTTCTTCTTCCCCTGCTTGCCTTGTGGGACTGAGCAACTGATAGATCCTTGGGCTTCCATTCACAGCTGCTGCTGTCTATTGTTGAGGAGCTGGACTACAGACTACATCCAATGAGGATGTTCCTTATTTCTCCAAAGAGGAAACTGAGGCTTAGCGGAATACTGTAATTTCCTGTTACTCCATGGAACACTTCTAAACTCCTGGAACAAAATTATATATCTAAAACACCCAGTGGAAACTTCACTCCCAGGCGCTCTAACACGCCCAGGATCAGAGGTGAGGAGGACACAATACCTGTCCCAACACCAGGAGTAACTTGAGTCCAGTGGGACGCAGGCACGCAGGAACTCCACCAGACCAGTGGCACAGGTTCCTTCCAGTCTGTCTGGGCCGGTGCCCTGAGCATACGTTGGGCACAAACTCCCAGAGGAAACTCCACTCCCAGGCGCTCTAACATACCCAGGGTCATAGGATCACAGGAGCTTGGTCACACCAAGATCTTAGGGTCTCAGATGGCAGCTTGATTCCCAGGAGCTCAGACACACCCAGGATCTCAGGATCCCAGAATCACAGGATCACAGAGACAGCTTGACTCTGAGGAGTTCTGACACAACCAGGATCACAGGAAGGACAGGCTCCAGTCAGATATAGCCAGGGCAGGTAGCACTAGAGTTAACCAGATGGCAGGAGGCAAGCATAAGAACATAAGCAACAGAAACCAAGGTTACTTGGCATCATCAGAACCCAATTCTCACACCATAGCAAGTCCTAGATACAACATCACACTGGAAAAGCAAGATTCGGATCCAAAAATCACTTCTCATGATGATGATACAGGACATTAAGAAGGACATAAATAACTCCCTAAAGAAATACAGGAGAGGGCTGGGCAGTGGTGACACACGCCTTTGATCCCAGCACTGAGGAGGCAGAGGCAGACGGATTTCTGAGTTCAAGGCCAGTTCCAGGACAGCAAGGACTACACAGAGAAACTGTGTCTCAAAAAGAAAGAAAGAAAGAAAGAAAGAAAGAAAGAAAGAAAGAAAGAAAGAAAGAAAGAAAGAAATACAGAACACAGGTTAATAGCTAGAAGCCCTTAAAGAGGAAACCCAAAAAACTCTTAAAGAATTACAGGAAAACACAATCAAACAGGTAAAGGAAATGAACAAAACCATCCAGGATCTAAAAATGGAACTAGAAACAATAAAGAAATCACAAAGGAAGACTACTCTGGAGTTAGAAAACCTAGGAAAGAAATCAGGAGTCATAGATGCAAGTATCACCACCAGAATACAAGAGATAGAAGAGAGAATCTCAGGGGCAGAAGATACCATAGCAAATATTGACACAACAGTCAAAGAAAATGCAAGAAAGCAAAAAGCTTCTAACCCAAAACATCCAGGAAATCCAGGACACAATGAGAAGACTAAACCTAAGGATAATAGGTATAGAAGAGGGTGAAGATTCCCAACTTAAAGGGCCAGTAAGTATCTTCAACAAAGTTATAGAAGAAAACTTCCCTAACCTAAAGAAAGAGATGCTCATGAACATACAAGAAGCCTACAGAACTCCAAATAGACTGGACCAGGAAAGAAATTCCTCCTGTCACATAATAATCAAAACACCAAATTCACCAAACAAGGAAAGAATATTAAAAGAAGTAAGGGGAAAAGGTCAAGTAACATATAAAGGTAGGCCTATCAGAATTACAGCAGACTTCTCACCAGAGACTATGAAATCTAGAAGATCCTGGGCAGATGTCATACAGACCCTAAGAGAACACAAATGCCAGTCCAGGCTACTATACCCAACAAAACTCTCAATTACCATAGATGGAGAAAACAAGATATTCCATGACAAAACCAAATTTACACAATATCTTTCTACAAACCCAACCCTACAAAGGATAATAGATGGAAAACACCAGCACAAGAAGCAAAACTACACCCTAGAAGAAGCAAGAAAGTAATCATTCAACAAACCCACACAAACAATTCCATCTCTAACAACAAAAATAACAGGAAGAAACAATCACTTTTCCTTAATATCTCTTAGTATGAAAATTAATATTACCAATAAATCCTAATTGATTGAAATTAAAAAATATGAGGAATTAGAAATTCATTGACTGCCATCCAGTAGTCTCTCTAATTTGGTAATTGGAGAAATAGGTGTAATATTGTACAATCCATATACACTTCAGCTTGTTTGTATGTGACAGTGTTTTGCTATGTACCACATGATGGTCTTGAAATCATGCTTCTCCTATCTCAGCCTCTCTTTTGGTAGGATTGTTTATTTGATGTTTTTACTGCCAAAAGAAATATAGACAATTAATTGGGAGGTGGCTTATAAGAGAACAACAAAGAGTGAGACTGAATGTTTTGCTTGATGTTTGTAACTATTGTATCAATTTTGAAGAAGAGGACGTTATAAGTTACTCTTTCTGTGAGATGAATGCTTTTCAAAATCATCACAGCCAATGAACCAGATTCTTACCCTCACCTAATGTCTGTGCCACCCTCCAAGCAGAACCATTGTTCATTGAAGCAGTTGAATGACTTCACGGATAGACCATCTTAACACACACACCTTTTCTTAAATGAATGTAATCTGTTCTCTGTGGGCTGAAAATGAAGACAATCACTCAAGTCAAATAGCTTTGACCATAGCAGGAAATCTGTATCCCAAAATTGTGCCTACAATTCATTCCTTGGTGCAGCAGAACTGTCAACTCTTAGCTTAGCTACTAGGGAGGTAAAATCCTTTGGTGATGTGAGGGGCTTTGAAGTACAGTCTTATTACAATGAACTCCAATGTCTAAAAATTGTTCTTATTTTGGGTTTGTACCTCAGTAAGAGCCAAGATTTTAAGCTCCACTAAAACCAAAACAAACAAAAAGACTTTATCTATTTATGTTCATTAAAAAAACTAATAGTGATATATTATTTTAAAATATCATACAGTTAATATATTTGGAATTACTTAAAATTTATATTGAGAAAAACGTATGTGTTTTCAGTATTGCTGTAGACAAGCATCTACATAAGACTATTCAAGCCGGGCGGTGGTGGCACACGCCTTTAATCCTAGCACTTGGGAGGCAGAGGCAGGCGGATTTCTGAGTTCGAGGCCAGCCTGGTCTCCAAGGTTCCAGGACAGTCAGGGCTACACAGAGAAACCCTGTCTGGAAAAAACAAAAAATCAAAAAAACAAAAAAAGACTGTTCAATTGATTGTTGTTTTATAACAAGCACCTTTTATAATACTTATTTTTATTGTTACACTATTTTATAAATTTTAAAGAATATGATTAAATAAAAAAACCCAAAAGGTATGGCAGGTATTGAAGGGGGGGTCTCTGGGAGGAGTTGGGGTACAAAAAGGGAAAGAAGAATGTGATGTAATCCTATTTACTGAAAATATGTTTTTAAATGTTAACAAATTCAGATAAATTGAAATTATGTATCTTTTCTCATTATAATGCAATAAAACTTAAATAAAAAAAAACCATTAAATCCTGTGTGTTAGGTATACACATGTGAGTGCTGTGCCCAAGGAGGCCAGCAGAGGGTAATGATTTCCTGGAACTGGAGTTAGAATGAACCACCTGAAATGGGTGATGGAAACCAAATCAGATCCTCTGCAGGAGTAGTAAGTACACTTAACCACTGAGACATTTCTCCATCCATTAGCTGGCTTGGCACTCCAGCTAAGGGATTCAGTTGGCCTGGCTCTCCAGCTTGCTCAGGGAATATGGTCCATGTTTGCCTGAGCTGGAATTACGGACCAGTCTCCATGCCTACCTGACATTTCTGTGGGTTCTGGGGAATGTGTACTTGGGTCCATACATGCAGGCAAGTACTTTGCTCATTGCACCCTCTCCTCAGCCCAGCTCACATTCATGAGTTTTAAAGATATTTGTATATTTTAGATAATGGCCTTTTACTTGCTGACTTGTTTTCTTGGAATTATTTTTCCTCAGACTGTCTTTTTATCCTCTTGACAATGTTTACCAGAGAGCAGAGAATTTTAACACATTGGTGTGTAGCACATTGATTCTTTCCTTAATGATGGATGATATCAAAAAAAATCCCCATGAATCCAAAATTATCTTGATTTTCTCCCAAACTATTTCCTAGGAATTTATTTTTCCTGTGATCCATTTTGTAGTTTGTTTTATGAAGGTGAAGAAAATGTTTCATTGTTGCAACTGCACTTGTTTAAAGCACCTTTATCCATTGTATTATCTTTGCTCCCATGTCACAGATCAGTTGACTACATATCTTAATTTTATTTCTATTGATTTCAGAAAATACCCCCCCCCC
>JADRCC010019400.1:0-11089 GCA_019843855.1 Hylomyscus alleni
GTGTGTGTGTGTGTGTGTGTGTGTGTGTGTGTGTGTGTGACATAGAAGTCTTCCTTCTTATCTGGGGAAAAAACAAAAACAAAAACAAATAAAAAACAGGAAAGGAAGCAGTGACATATTTGCTCTCTTCGGCTAATCTCCCTCCCACAGCTTCCCCAGCTCTGAGTGTGCTGGCAGTGAAGCCAGGTGAGCTGGCTGCCTGCTTTAGCCAAGGGGAAAGTCAGTCAAAAGCTTGTCTCTTGTTTGCTGTGTGTTTGTTTTTAAATTAAAAGTTGGTCCCACAAAGTACCCAGCTCCCGTTTTCTGATAGCAGAACAAGAAAGGAACCAGAACCGCTGTCTCCCTCCAGCGTCGCCGTGGGCGTCACCAACTCTGGGAGTGGGGTCCACCTATAAATAGGATGAATGGGAATGATCCAGCGTTGTCATGATGGAGGAAAAAAGCCAAGAAATTAATTATATTTAACAAAGAAATGCTTCGGATACCATTTGGTCCTGTGCCCTGAATATAAATCTCCAAATGTTTCTCACTTGAATGTTTAGTGGGGAAAATAAAATTAAAATTAACAAACAGATGCCTCATTGTGCTCACAGTGATTTCCTGGCCTGCTTTGAAGTCCTCATAAGGCCAGGGGTTTCTACAAGATGGCTTAGGGAAGTGACCCTTGAATTGGGAGAATAAAAGATGTTTTGTCTAAGTCAAGCAACTGTCTTTTGTTGTTTTTGTTGTTTGTTTGTTGAACTGATTGTTTGTTCTAGTAGTTTTTGTTACTGGTTTTGCTTTTGAGACAGATCTCTCTGTTCCAGGGCTGGCATTAAAATCACTCTATGTTACTGAAGATGACCTCGAACCTGTGACCCTCCAGCTTCCACCTGCAGAGCGCTACCATTATAGGCATGGGAGACCAGACCTGGTTTTATGTAGTGTTGGGGATCCAACCCAGAGCTTCCTGCTTGCTAGGTCAGTGCTCTACTGAATGTTTTCAAATGACTCTAACCTAGGTGTTGTGGGGCACACAGTGATTCCATTTTTAACTGAGGGAAGGTATCAATAATCGTTCTATTAAACCAGTGTGGGAAGAAAATGCCCAATAAGCTGGTACTGAAGAAAGAGATAGTACAATTATGGAATAGATTTAAAACACATTCTTTCAGATCAGCTAGCCCTGGGTCAGTGTGGGCTCCGCCCTCAGCTCCCTCAGTGACTCACCAAGCAGATCCACTCCAAGACCTTCTGTAAAATGGGTGCCGTGCCACCTGCAATAGTGACCACAGCAGAGATGTTTAAGGCATCTGGGGAGGTGTCAGACAGCCTCTGCACACCCTCAGGTGGCTCCCTTCTCACTGCTCCAAGCATCTTTACTCTCATTCCTGAAAGCAACGAGACTCCTAAGCACACCTGCCTGCTTAGTGGCTGTGAGCAAGAAAGGAGGACTGGCCCAGCCTGGGCTTGTTTCAGTGCTCCTGCACACAATAACCACCGAGATGTTTATATGATAACATAGGCTCACAAACGTGATCACGTCACCTCAGTTGTGCACTCCTTTCCTGGTTGTATAATACTCCACTGTTTAGAGGGACCACTGGATCTATATACTCAGTCACAGACTAGAACAAGTCCTTTTGGCGGCTGCGGTGAATAGAGGTTTGGTCAACATTGCATTCAGTTTTTGTGTGAGCAGTGTTTGCGTTTACCAGGGGAGAATGCCGAGCGGCTGGATCACCGCGTTCTACGTTAGGTATGTTTACACAGGAGAAAGCCTGCAGTGAACAAAAACAAAAGCTCTGTATTTCAGAGATGCGTGCCCACATTCCCACAGCCGTGCTGAGAAGGACCCCATTCCGCCACAACGGCACAAGGCACCTTTATCACTTTTTTGTTTCTGCTCTTCCTGGAGATGTTGCAGTGTCTGGCTGCGGCTTTAGTTTGCCTTTCCCTAATGGATAATGAAGTTGAACAATGACGTTTTTTCTCTATGGTTTCTGGTTTTGTTTTTTCCCATTCTGTATTTAAAATCTACCCACAGATCATAACCTATTCCTCTCACACTGCCTACTAAAACTCTGAAGTTTTACTTTTCCCATACAGAATATCTTTCTACCAAGTTTGCCCATTCAGGGTGAAGTAATGGTTTTATTTATCCTTTCAGTTCGGATAGCCACTTGTATAAGTCCAGTGACTTAGTAGTCTGTCTCCATTGATCACAAACAAGTGATCACATCTGCGATCGTGTAACCATAATCGTGCATTCCTTTCCTGGTTGTATAGCATGCTCCTGTTTAGAGGGAGGGCTAGTAACATTTATATGCTCCCAGACACAATCTCTGCCATAGGTCACCCTCTTGGTTAGGGCTTTACTGCTGTGAAGAGACACTACGACCACAACAACTCTTATAAAGGACAACACTTAATTGGGGCTGGCTTAGTGTTCAGAGATTTAGTCCATTATCACTGTGGGAAACATGGTGTGTAGGCATGCGTGGTTCTGGAGAGGTTTCTGAGAGAGTTCTATATCTGGATAGACAGGCAGCAGGAAAAGAGAGTGATACTGGCTTGAGCATGTGAAACCTCAAAGTGACACACTTCCTCCAAGGCTACATCTCCTAATAGTGCCACTCCCTATGAACCATTTTTATTCAATTTTATTCAATTTTATTCAAACCACCACACATTTCTGCATGCACATCACATGCTATTGTTTGGACTTCTCTGTTTTATATATGTTTTGTCTGTCCATCTCCTAGCAACCCTTTATAGCCACACTCCTAAAGCTCTGGATGGATGGGGACATCTGATGAAGGCACAGTTCCTTGATTATCTGTCTAAATTACCTGAACTATTTTCAGAAGTTTCTAATACCGGCCTCCCAGGCGTACATCACCATATCTGGTTGTTATCATCTTTGAAATTTTAAATGTTCCTAATGGGTACAGGGTCATTCCAACTTCCCTCAGTTGCTGCATTGCCCACAGGGGCAGAGCCGCTGATCTCTGAGCTCAGCACACAGGGTGACCAGCAAGATGCGGGCTCTCCCAGGGTGCTAAGATCTGCTGTGGCAAGCACTTGAACATGGCTGAAACTCTGTGGAGAGTCCATGCTTTCTCACTAGTGTCCCAGCAGTGTAGGACACTTTCACTCTTTGGCCATTAATGCAAGTGCTGCTTTATGGTACAGACCATGATCATCAGTCGTGAAGAAACTGGCACTCACCGTGCTGCGGCTTACATATTCCTCCTTGGAACGTGAAGCTTTGCTTTCTGTCGTCATGAGGTGGAATGTCTTGCTGAAAGATTTGGCTGCTGTGTCTTCTTGGTCAATCTTCCTTCCCACCGTGGTCAGCCCTATCTCCAACAATGCTTTCTTTTCCTAGAAAATTCCAGTCACTCTGTAATAACAGCAGTTCTTTTAACAGTTTTTGCTTAAACACTGTGTTTCTGCTCCTCAGACCACTGGTGTTTATGGGCTCTGTTTTGGTGCTATCATTTGTAAGCAGTAGGTGGCTCTGGTTTCTAAATCCAACTTGGCAAGCTGTCTTTACCTGGCAAATTTAGTCCATGTGGCTTCATTGTAATTTATTGTTATTGTGGTGATTTATGGGAGGTTAAAGAACAAATCCAGGGCTCTCTTGAAAACAAAGAAGCTTTTCAAGATTTATTTATTTTATTTTATGTATATGAGTACACTGTAGCTGTACAGATGATTGTGAGCCTTCATGTGGTTGATGGGAATTGAATTTTCAGGACCTCTGCTTGCTCAGGTCAACCCTGCTCACTCTGGTCGGCCCCACTCGCTCAGTCCCTGCTCACTCCAGCCCAAAGACTTATTTATTATTATACATAAGTATATTGTAGCTGTCTTCAGGCACACCAGAATGGGGTATCAGATCTCATTATGGGTGGTTGTTAGCCACCATGCAGTTGCTGGGATTTGAACTTAGGACCTTCGGAAGAGCAGTCAGTGTTCTTACCCGCTGAGCCATCTCACCAGCCCATTAAGAAGTTTTATTGTACCATCTACATATAGTAAGGGATGAAGCATAGAGCAAAGTGGGCATGTACAGAAATGGCTCAACGTTTAAAAGAACTTGCTCCTCTTATGGAGGTTCATCTTAGCACCCACATGATAACTAACAACCATTCTCTAGTTCCAGGGGATCCCATGTATTCCTCCGGTTCCTGCAGGTGTCAGACATAAGCATGGTGTCCACACATACATGCTGGCAAAACTGCATCGTAAGAATCTCTCTTTTCCCGTAAGCTGAGAATCGCCCCCTTCATAACATGGGTTTAGGACACAGAACCCTTATCTAAAGAAGACTTTGGGGTTTGAGACTGTTGCCTTTTCTGATGTGGCCCCAGTCACATAGCAGACTGCCTGGTACTTTCTAATTCTAAGGGCTCTGAGACAAGTAAGTGCCAGCTGACAGGTAAGAGAGAGAGGGTCCTACAACTCCCATTATGTGTAACTGATCAAATCTAAGCACTCTTCACACTGAACATGGATCATAATAACCTAGATCTTATGGCACTTGAATGTGATGTGTTCCCCATAGCCTCACATATTTGTATACTTGGTTCCTGGTTGATGGTACTGTTTAGAGAGATTATGGAAACTTTAGGTATGGCTTTGTAAGTCTCTGGGGTTGAGGGCATATAGCCCCAACCCACTTCCTGTTCCCTCTCTCTTCTGCTTGTGTATGGATGAAGATGTAAACAGCTAGCTTCCTGCTATGTCTTCCCTGCTATGAGGGACTATGACCCTTTGGAACCATAAGCCAAAATAAACCCTTTCTTCCTTAACCTGCTTTTGGTTGTAGCCTTCTATCAAAGCAACAGGAAGGAAACTAAGGCAGAAATGCACGTGTTTGAGGCAGGCTCATTTTTCTTTGCTTTCCTGTTGACTCTTCTTTCTCTGCCTTTGCTTCCTTCCTAGAGTCTATTAGATTGAAGAGCTTTTCCACCCTTCTTTTCCTGCCCTCATTTCGGAACTTGTTTATTCTATTTCAAGGGTAGTGTTTTTTTTTTTTTTTTTTTTTTGAAAATGTTAACAAAATAAAAAGCCAAATCTCCCAGCAGCACTAGCAACACACACTGCTTACATTCTCATGAGCTTCAGGTCTTCTCAGATCTTTTTTTTTTTTTGCACCAGAAATTTTCTATGCTTATGTTATTGCATGTCTGTTCAGAGTTTTCTTAGCTTTGCATTTGTTTGCAGCTGATTTCTGTCTCTGGCTAAGGGAAGGATAATGTGGAGGGGACCCAGGACCAGGGAGGCCACTTCAGGGGCATTTGATTGGCTTTTCCTACCATGCTAATTCCCCATGATGTTCCTTTATCTCTCAGGGATCTGTCATCTGATAGATAAGTACATATATCCCTAGCCAAACTGATGTTCATGGTTCAAGAGAACTGTACACTGTGAGATTAGGGGATCATTCATTTTAGAAATATATGAGCCACTTATAAATGCTGGCCATAGTCACATAATATGGTTTGAATATCCCCCACCCCAATTCTTGTGTTGGAAACCTGGTCCCCAGTGCACTATGCTGAGAGGAGGAGGCAGCGGTACTTTAAAAAAGTCGTTAAGTCATAGGGGCTAATGTCATTAAATATCAAATAATGACTTAAAGTCATTAACTCCACTCTTAAGAGAAAAATACAGCTCCCCAGAGACTGGGTGAGTTATCACCCCCCCCCCACACACACACACACTTCACTTTGCACACTGTCCCTGGTGCTTACATGGTTCCTCTGCTCGCCAACCCTTCCTCATTCTTTGAACACAGTCTTGCCCTTACACTTTTTTTTCTGCCATGTGTGGAGCAGCTGAGGACCTCATCAGAAGCCAAGCAGATGAGGCTAATAGACCTTGGATTTTTAGTCTCTGTAAGCTTAATAACTGTCTCTTCTAAATGGCTCTCCAGTCTCAGGTGCTCTGTTGCGGAAGAGAACAGATGGAGAGAATGTATGAGGCCACAAGACAGATGTGAACATGTACAGCTGGCTTAGCATGAGACACACTCAGGCTGGAGGAGTAAAGGCGGGGCTGCAGAGCCCTGAGTCTGGCTGAACCTCTGACCAGTATGAACGGAAGTGAAAGGTGGTCCCAGAGCCCCACTGGTAGATATGGGCACGATTTGTGCACAGAAGAGACTTGGAGGCAAAGTTTTCCTTCGCCCTCCTGAGTTCCATCCAGGATCAAGGTGTCTTTGGGCTTAAGACAGGTGAAGAAGTGGAAAGCATATAGGTTTACTTACTGTAGGATTTACATCACCCAGAGTGCTCTCAGAAAAGGAAGGCCCCAGCTAGCAAAACCTAAGTGCTTTTGTACTGGCCTAGACAGAAAGAAACAATTATAGAAAGTAACAAAGTTATGTGGAGAGGCTAAAGGAAATGAAGATTATTTTAATAGGGCTATTTGTAAAACAGTTTCTGGGCTGTGACTTCCCACTAAAGAATGTTTCTCTTTTTCTTTTTCTCTTTCTTTCTTCTTCTTTTCCATCCCTAAAGAGAGTAATACTCACCTTTGAGGTAGAATCTCCTGTTCCAGGAAGAAATAATAGAGATCAGAAGGCCATTCCAGCAAAATGGCATGCTCTGGGAGATGTCTGCTGCTCTTTACTGCTTTACATGACAGGGGGTTTGCAGATGTCTTACAAGCTCTGTCTGAATCGGGGTGTGTGTGTGTATGTGTGTGTGTGTGTGGTATTTTGAGTTAATCTTAGAGGAGACTGTGATGGGCCTGATCTAATCAGAAACACTTTTAGAAGTCAAGAGAGGCCAAGTTGGAGCGATTGTCCTGCTGGCTTTGGGAGCACAGACTGCTCTGTGGAGAGACAGGAAACAGACCTTAGAGTGGCTTCTAAGAACTCAGAAAGGTCTCAGTTGATAGCTTCAGGAAAGCTGGGGTTCCAGCACCACCATCACAAAGAAAGGAGTTCTGGCATTAGCCAGTGTACTTGGAAGATGACCCTGAGCCTCACGTGAGTTGTGCAGCCTTGGCTGATAACAGGATTGCAGCCTGAGGAGACCTGACCCACAAAAGTTGAGAGCTCAGACATATGCAATGTCTGCCTGCAAAGTTTAAGGCAACTACCTATGTATGCACTGTAGCAGATCCACTGAGGACGCAGAGGCAGGATCTCACCTATTCCTGATCTGTGTGCCCTTCTCAACACTGGCTGAGAGGAGGGCCCCTAAGTCTGTGTCAACCCAGTCCTTTACAAAGACACCCCACAGGTATTGGTGTTACATGACAGGGCACAGTTGTTCTCTGAATGGCTGGAGGGACACTGGCAAAGGATGGAAGCTACTTGGTGAATATGCTGTGTCCTAGAGCCAGTACTGCTGGCTAGAGCTGAGGACTATCCCTTCCTTCTTAGCTCACTTCACAAGTGGCCTTTGGTAGTAAGTTCCTTCAGTATTAGCCTGAATGTGTTTCCATTCTTCCTTGTCACTGAGTGGGGATTTAACTGGCCCAATCTGCTAGGTGACCAGGCTCTTCACTCTGCATCAAAATCTGTTACTCAGGGATTCTGCAGTTCTCATGATGAGTCTCATCATGTCTTCCGAGGCAAGAGTCACTTCTTCCTGGTGACTCTCATGAAGCTTCTGCCTTGTTGACATGGTGCAGCATCATGCCTGTTATCTGGTAGATACTGTCTTCAGAACTAAATAGAGATTTCTGGATCTGAGGAGCTCCTTCCTCCAAGCCAATGGTTCTCAACCTGTGGGTTGAGAAAACCCCTTTGGAGGTTGTATATCAGATATTTACATTACAATTCATAACAGTAGCAAAATTACTGTTATGGAGTAGCAACAAGATAGTTTTATGGCTGGGGGGTCACCACAATATGAGGAACTGCATTAAAGGGTCACAGTGTTAGGAAGGTTGACAGCCACTGCTGTAGGCACTTTAGGACATCCATCCCATCATTGTCTTCCCTCTCTTCCACCTTCTGCCTTGTGTGAGATCAGACCCCTAAGGCACAGCTTGAGCTATAGGATCTCACATACATGGCAGAGATATCATTCCAAGGGCAACAAGCCAGGGCATGTGGAAGCTGCTGAACAAAGCTGAGAGAAAGGCTCATCCTGATTTGCTTTCTAATACCATGCAAAGCTTAGGCATTGTGGGAGGGATGGTTCTTCTGACCCAGCAACCAGGAACCAACTTAGGGAGGCAAGAGACCACTGACTGGCTGCTGACTCCCCAGAGCCCTAAGCAATTGACACTTCATGGGGAGTAGGGTGGAACATCGAGGTATCCTTGTGTTCCAAGGTATCTTCCTGTTCTGAGCCATGAGCATAGCCTTCTTTTGGGTTCTCTGGTTTGTCCATGAATGGTTTTCTCAGATCCATTTCCAAGGCACCAATAACATGGAGTATTATTGCATCTCCCCCACTGTACTTCTAATGTTAATGGCTGTGTTCTTTATGTTAATGACTGTATAATAGAAGTCTTTATGTCTAGAAGTGGTTAGGAAAGTCAGTGCCTTTTTTTTCTTAGCATCTCACCATTTGGTTACATATCTAGTGTGGCTTTCCTTAACGTCTTTAGTCATTTCTAATACACTTATTTTAAAATTTTACTTACTCCCATGTCTTGGGAGAGGCAAGCCCCCTTTTAGACTTGTCTGCTGGCAGTTGCTCATGGTGAATCATTTCCTATGGGTCTTATAATTTTATATAAAATTTCACATTCTATATAAAACATTTAGGTTGTATTAAGTTTTGGTTATGAGCTCACCATGAGCGAGGCTATTGCTGGGAATCTTCGAGAACCTGGGTTGGGAGTTGAGCTACTACCAGAAACCTCAAGACTCTCCCATGGGGACTCATTTTTGTGTCAGTGTCTGGCCCTGAGTCCCATGCTGTTGGTTGTCCAGACCAGATCAGACTAAGAATAGCCTGCTACACTTCTCAGAGGTAACTTCATCCTGTCTTCCTGTGTAGAGGACATGCTTTCTCCACTCTGTGCTCTGTGAGGATATAAACTCTACCTCCTCCCTTGTGCCCTTAGCCTCTGGTGCTTGGTTTAGAAAGACCAGGGCAGTTGTTGGCCTGATGAACACATCTGTGTGGGTTTCTTCTCTCCATTCTCCCTCTGGGAGTCAAATCTCAGGGTCTTTTGCATGTTAGATTTCTTATCTTTAGGTTTATTTTGCTTCTGATTGCTGGGGGTCCTCTTGATTTCTTGTTCACCTAGCTACGTCTGTTCTTGAGGGCTACCTTTCAGGTCACATTCCTAGATATTTTGTAAGCTAGTCTACTCCTCTGTAGAATCCTAGACTTTGTCCTCTCTCCATGCTGAATCTGAGAATGACATTGCATCAATTCTCGTGTCTCCATTTCTTAGAAAGTCACCTGCTGCCCATCTCCTGGACACCTCTGTTTGTGATTCTGCCTTTTTCTACCCACCACCCCTTCCCCACATGAAGCCTGGATCCCTGTGTGAGCTGTGGCCTCTGCCTCCACCCATAGTTACACTGGGATCCTTAGTTTTTGCTCTCCGTTTCTATACCAACTGCCCACTTGGCCACCATACAAATTTTCTACAACAGGGTCCCTGAGTGTTGCAAGCCCCAGTCACCCTGAGTGGTTACATGGATCCTGACTATGGTTTGGCTAGTCTCAGCCCCACAGCGATCCTTTGCCAGTCTCTGCTCAAGTTTTCCGATGCCCTACCCGCTGGCCTAGTTGTTGGGAAGTATACCCAGGGTTATTCTTGTCACCTTTCTCCTCTTATCCTTCTCTAGGCTGGATTGACTAGCAGATCTACTATAAAACAAGGCTGTGGTCCCCAGCTGTTCTCTCAGCATTTGCCTGAATGTGTTTCTGTCTTATTTGTCATTGAGTGGAGTAGACTAAGCTGGCCCAGGGTTCTGGCCAAGTCAGCCTGCTTCCTCCTTCTGGCAGAGGCCTTTCTCTACTTCAGAGTGGTTCTATAGGGCTTTTTCAGAACTCAAGGCCTGCCTCTCATGTTCCCACAGTCACAAGCTGGCATGAGGATGCCAAGGGGCTGTGTACCTCTAGGGCCATAGCTCCTCTTTCAGAACATGTGCTACATCCTGGAATTCCATCTCTGGATGGCCTGGTGCTGTTTTGAGGGACACCTTTCAGGACAGAGACAACTGAAATAGCCCAACTCCGAAAGCAAACAAAAGGTCATGACATCAAATCCCCTGGGCTTACAACATCCAGCAAAAAGTGAAGATAAAAGTCCAGTTAAGGAATCCAGTTGGAGTTCTCAGAGCACAGTATCTCCTCAGGTAAGGCTTCTAAGTAAACAAAGAGCAGCAGATAGCTGTCAACAGATCGGGCACACTTATCCAGGAGAAACTGACTGTGTAAGTTGAGGCAGTCAACCAGCATTCTCAACTGAGAGAGTCTGAGTACGAGCGAGTCCCCACCATGGAGGAACGTCTGCTTTCTCTTTCCAACTGCAGGCATTTTCATATTATGGGATAAACAATAGTAATCTCTGTTGTAAATAGTCTACCTTCTAGCTGTACTCAAGGACACAATGTCTTCAACGCCCTTAGTTCCTTGCTGTTTTCCCTCCCTGTGTTACAGAGTCACAGACCAGCCTGACCCAGGACAGGGGGTTTTAGAGGACACTTGATGTAAACATGCTTGGGTCTGGAGTGGGGGGCAACCCTGCTTCCCACACCAACTTTTCAGTGTGAAGCTCAAACAACACATGACAACTCAGTAATATAAATTGCTGTGAAAAGAAAATCCACTATCAATCATCCTATTTTTATTAATTTTATTTTGTGTGTGCCTGCATGCGTGTATGTGTGTGTGTACTCGTGCATACATATGCATGCTATGGCAAAGGTGGAGGTCAGTGGAGGATTTGCAGGCGTGGGGTTTCTTCTTCACTGTATGCTCTGTGGGATTGAATGCAGGTCCTCAGGCTTGATAGCAACCATTTTCACCTGATGAGTTTCTTGTAGAACCCAACCATTTCATTTTCTCTTTTCTGTGAATCTTTAGTTAGAAGTTGACTGACAGCCACGCTGACTAGAATAGACTTCAAGAACTGGAATCACGGTTTCGGGAAAAAAAAAAAAAAAAAAAAA
>JADRCC010019719.1:0-12487 GCA_019843855.1 Hylomyscus alleni
GGGTAACAACGATAATATTTTAATGTTTATTTATAGATGTTTCCTTCCAGGATTTTTGGTGTGTTATAATGATAATTTGGGGGAGGGTTGAAGATGAATCCATGGCAGATTGAACAAATCTAAACTCATCTTTTTTTCTGACCATAGACAGCCCAGAAGGTACACAGGACAGCTAAACAAGTATGTAGCCGCCTTGGACAATACAGAATGCCCTTTGCTTGGGCAGCCAGGTTCGTGTAAATGTAATCTTGACCTTTCTATTTTTAGTTCTCTGTGAAGTTGGGGGCCAGTGTCCTTACCAGCAATTCAGTGGTCCATTTCTGGCAGGCTAGTTAGGTGTGTCTTGGGACACTTGGGATGTAAAGCTTCTTCAGACTTTGTTATGCATCCAAGACCCACTTCCAAAACCCCACTTGGGTTATGGGAAATTTCTTTTGGTTTGGATTAATCTGATAGACACTACTTAATCTTATATTTTAACACTGCTCATTGATAAAGTAATAGAATTTTCCCCAGAGCACTAGAATATATAACAAATTATGTATAATATGCCCAGTTTTTCAGAGTTGGCTGAGTTTCTGGCTTTAAAACCAGTCAGAATCATTCTGGAAAATGTACTAAAAATTTTGATGACAAAGAGTGCAGCAGTCATGAAGTGCAAACTATAATTAATAGATTTTCTGGTGAATCCTTTGTGAATAGTATATTTAGAAACCTACATTTCCTATGATTCTCATGTTATAGTAGCTTATGAACGTGTTTTATCTAAATCTTGCAAATCTACAGGCAATGAGGATTTGGAACCTGTTTCTTGTTTATCCCCACTTTGAAGTATAAATTCATCAGCTTGTTTGTGGTACAGCCTGTACAACTGACTGGGAGTTCTTGGGAAAGGGCACCATGTTCTGAATAATTCAATCAATTATGTTCACCAGGTGCTGGGGAATAGCACAGGGTAGGAGATTTGAAGTGAATCAACTCTTCTGTCACTATTTATAACCATTTCATTTGGAGTAAGGATCTCAAAATATATCATGTGCTAATAGATCTGGGGATCTGAGTTTTCTTGTTTCTCATATTAGTAAAACAAATGATTGCCAAGGATAGGTGAATAGTAAAAACTAATGCAGGTTGGCATTCTAAAAGGGAAATTGTGGCTTATGAATATACACATATACTTAGTTGTAATGCATCTACCTTTAAAGTCCATTTCTGCTGCTACTACTGTTTATTATTAATATTTATTGAGTTTAACCCTGTCCAGAATACTCACTTATTAAGTACTTAATGCATATATTTTGTCTACTTATTTATTTTTGAAACACATGTTTTTGCCTTGCAACTCTAATTAGTCTAGAGTTCGCTCTTATGCCGACCAGGCTGTCTTTGAACTTGCAGCAATTTCACACCTCTGCCTTCAGAATGCTGTGATCACAGCGATGCACTCCTATGCTGGGCCTAATGTATAACTATATATTTAAGATTTGGGTACCACTGCCCTATCTTTGAGATGAGGAAATGGAGTCACAGAAGGAAAGGATAAAGAAAATGAAACCTGCATCTAAAACCTTAGAGCATGTAGCAGAGTGGAGATCAGGATAGGGGCTACCCCATGTTAGCACTGACACTAGACCACCGTGGCATTCTCCTGCTCTTAGGCAGTTACAGGAACTGCCTGCTGCTCTTTTGCCAGGTGAGAAAATTAATTCTGAAAGCTTGAGAGAGAAACTCAGATCCCCAGTTCTGGTGAGGCATAAGACCCACTTCCAAAAGTTTCTCCTTCCTGGATTGTTTCCATCAGCTGCAGTAGTGGGGATTTACTAAGGTTTGTCCAGGACATTTAAAAAGTATATGATAAGCCCCTGTTACTAGAAATAAACACTTTAAAGCAGGAGCAATGGGCTTTGCTGAGGAGTGTCGGATTTCTGGCTATTGCTACTTCCGGTGCATTAGGTGCTTGTATATTACTTTCCATTTTAGCAGCAAAATAGTTGCTTAAAATGGTAGAAGAGGCTGGGTGTGGTGGCGCACACATCTTTAATCCCAGCACTTAGGAAGTAGGGGGCAAGACAGGCAGATAGATCTTTGTGAGTCCAAGGTTAGCCTGTTCCAGACCAGCCAAGGCTATCAAGTAAAACCCTGTCCTTTCCTCTCCCCCAAAAAGGTAGGGAGAGCCTATCAAAATCATAAACTTTATATAAAATTACCTTTAGGAGCCAATGTAACTTTTATCAGTTTTATGCTGATAAAATGAATCACTTTTGTGTATGTATATTTGCATATATATAATATTATTAATGATCTATATGATCTATATATGTATATATCCACATTAATAAATGTTTACAAATGTAAGGACCACTTTAACAATAACTGGTACAATATAGATACAAGGAGTGTTTCTTCCCAGAAAGGTTCCTCATGGCCTTGTCTAGGCACCCAGGCAAACATCCATCTGATTATCTCTGGATAAAATTTTGTCTGTCCTGAACTCATAAAATTGAAATCCTGCAGCATATATTCTTGGGATTGTTTATTTATGCTCAGTATACTTTTGAGATTCCTCCCTGTTGTGTAGAATTCCTTTTGGGTGATATTCCACAGCATAATATGCCAGTTTGTTCATTCATTTACTCGATCAATTTCTGATGCATTACCAGTTTGGAGTTAGAGCAAATAAATCTGCTATGAGCATCCTGGTAGCATGTGGAGCCATGCTGAGAAATAGAATGGCATTGCTGTAGGGTAGGTTGTAAGATCCCACCAAAGCACTGCCTTGCATGTTTACAGTTTCACATTCTCACCAGTACAAGTTGAGTTTATCAGTTCTTCAAAATGTGTATTAAAAGCCTTTTTGTTGCTGTTCTAGACCCATTTTCAAAGATATTCAGGGCTCTCTGGATCTGGATGGGAGATTTTCCCCTTTGTATAAACAAGACAGTAGCAAGCTTTCCAATGAAGATATTCTCAAGTTGCTCTCAGAATACAAAAAGTAAGTGTGTGACATTGTTATACTAAATGAAAAGAATGGATAAATTATCAAATTTCTAAAGTAATGAATATGAGTTATATAGGGGGAAAATTGAATACTTAAAAAATTGAGATTGGATTTCAGGTAACCAATGCATCATTCATCATTTTTTACCTCTAAATTATTCTTGATTTCTACCTAGGCCAGAGAAGACAAAATTGCAGATTATCCCTGGACAGCTGAATATCACAGTGGAATGTGTTCCTGTAGATTTACCAAGTAAGAATGTATTGCAAACAGACACTGAACATTGTAATCAGAGCTTGAGTATCTATCAATAGTTTACTGCAGGTTTGCAGTGTCTTAACTTCCTAGGGCTTCCCTAACCAACAAGGGAAGGAGCTAGCTAACAAAGGATGTTTGGGGTCATATGCTGCAGACTGAGGGCATCCTATATATTGTAAAAACCTTGAGATAGAAGCATTCTTAATTTGTATGAATAGAGAGGAAGTTGGTGTGGCTGCATGGTAGGATGTGGTGGGGACAATGGAACAGGAAATGGTAGCAGAAAAAGAATATAGAGAATTGTATAGCCTGGTAACACCTTAGATTTGTATTTTATTTTAAGTACACTGAGAAATCACTCAAGGATTACACACAATGAACAATGCCCAATCTTCATTTAAAAATGTGCAAGACTGAAACATTATTTTTCATTAAAAGAGTCATTGAGGGGAATAGAGAAATGGCCCAGTAGTTACTGCTCTTCCAGAGGACCCAAATTCAGGTCCCACCACCTATATTTGGCTGCTCACAACCACTTGTAACTCCAGCTTTAGGAAATCTGACAACATAGCCTCTGGAGGCACCTGAACACGTATGTGTACACACACACACACACACACACACACACAGTCAAGGAAATCTTTAATAAGATAATTGAAATATAGG
The DNA here is from genome assembly GCA_019843855.1 of Hylomyscus alleni. Classification (NCBI taxonomy): domain Eukaryota; kingdom Metazoa; phylum Chordata; class Mammalia; order Rodentia; family Muridae; genus Hylomyscus; species Hylomyscus alleni. The sequence goes on from JADRCC010019719.1 coordinate 3,923, forward strand.
CAGGAGTTTCTGCATGTGCACACAGATGTTTTTTACAATGTTCTTTACCTTAGAGGAAACTTGGAAGCTAACAGAATCAAGATTGTCAGTGTGCTTCAAGGATTTATTGCACAGCATTACCGTAAATGCTTGATTCAGTGATTGAAATTGGTGTTTATAATCTGTTCAATGAGATATCAGATAAACTATCAAGTAATCAAGATTGAGTTGTGTACACACCATGGGACTTTCACTTTGCTGTGTACAATGTACATGGAAAAGACTAGAAGACAACACTCACAAATGTTCATGCTCATTGTCTGTGGATAGTACAGTGCAATGACTGTGATTGTAAATCTTGAATTTGTGCCTCCAGATGTTCTATTATTTGCATGCGTGGTTTTCATAATCAGAAAAAAAAAACACAACTGTAACAAAAATGTTGTGTCCTTCGGCTCAGTTTAGCCTGGGTCTTCCTTGTCCACCCACATGGCTGGACAGTAAAGAAAGGGTCATAGACCTACGTATTGCTCCTGACCTCTCCTACAATGGCAGCTTCAGAAACACATATGGTTCAATTGCTCAGACATTTTGTGTGTTTTATTTTATTATTTGTAACACATCATAAGGCCTATAATTAAAAAAAAAAACTTACATTATTTTTTAGTGAAAATTTGCACCTGCACCAAGTTAACTTTTTAAAAGTCATTCGCCATGAGCTAATTGGAAGCATAAATTTACTCTCATTGCTTTCCCTGATACCAATAAAAACTTGCAGCGAAAGCTAAAATTGCAGCCACAGGAGGGAAAATGCAGTGGGTTTCTCTGCAGAGTTTGAATTTGTCAAAATTATGATGTGTTATATTTGGCAAATCCTTCAGTGTTGAGAATGAAATCGCAGCCCATGTCTGGCATAAAGGGTCCCATGAAAATCAGCACTCTGCCATGTCCTTTTTGGGTTTTTAAAGTTGTTTGATTTCTTGTCACCAACTAAGAATTCTGTTTTGAAATCGTTCTTTGCAAACACAATCCATGTATATGTCTCCAAATGCAGGAACATGTTAATGACTATTAAGTTACATGCTTATTTTTTGTCCTACCATAGATTGTATTACCTCTTCATATGTGCCCTTGAAGCCTTTTGAAAAGAATTGTCAAAATATTACTGTGGAGGTTGAAGAGTTTGTTCCCGAAATGACAAAATATTGTTATCCATTCACTATTTATAAAAACCATCTGTATGTCTATCCCTTGCAATTAAAATATGACAGCCAGAAATCATTTGCCAAGGTAAGGGAACTATACATTCTTGGAGGGTGCAATATTATTGATCATCTGCTCACTGCATGACTCACTTTGGCTGATTAATGATTTTAGGCTAGGAACATTGCCGTCTGTGTGGAATTCCGGGATTCGGATGAAAGTGATGCATCTGCGCTAAAGGTTTGTTTCTGGTGGTGATCTGTGTGTATTTTTGGAAGAAATTGTGGAGATGAAAATTTAGTACTTGATGGTGTCATACTCTAAGTTTAATGTCTTTATATTTCAACAAGAAAATATGCTGGAGTGAAAAAGGTAATATTTCGTTTCCTACTATTACATGTGAACTAAAAGGTTTGTTTAAATAATCTATATTACAAGGTAGGGTAGATATGCAGCTGAGAAGATGGGTGAATTTGGGCTGGGGATGTTTATCTATATGATGGTCCTGCTCTGTAGTACTTGCCTAGCATGTACAAACCCTGGGTTCCATCTTGAAAATGAGAAAGTAGACGAGGTTTCCTTATTTCCTTTTGACATTTATTCCACTTGAATTTGCATTGCTTAGAGGCCTAATCACAAGGTCATTTTTTAATGACTAGATAGCTTATAATGTTTCCTTCAGGGGGCCTTATAATGTTACTATTAGGAGACCTTCAACTCCTTTTCTCTTTGAAACCCGAAGAGGCTTGTTGAGCTGACAGAAGCACAGCATGAGGGCTTTGATCTGAGCTAGGACTTCTGCTCTACAACTGGCCAAACAGTGCCTCCAAACTTAGCTCTGTGATCTCTGCAAGGCAGTCTCAGCAGCATGCAGTGCAGCCATGAATACCCATTATAATGCAGTGCCTTTATGGTTTCACTATAAACTTTTTCTTCTTGAGCCCAGTGATCAGAAACCTGAGACAGAAGCCCCAAACAATGCAGCCCTCACAAAATGTGGATATGGTTCCTTGCTTCTAGCTTGAATCTAAAGCAGTCAAATGGATTGCTAGTCACACTCTAACCCACTAGAGAAAGATACCCCAGCACTCCCAGGTAAATTGTTGAATATTACACTGCCCCTATATTTGAAAGGAGCTCCCTTTCTCCCAAAGAGAACATTAAATTCAATTAAGGATTAGCTGGCTCAAATGCAGCGGAATTTTTCCTCCCTCTGCTTGTCTCTTCAGTAGGGATGAGAACAACCAGTTCCCTTTCCTCCCTGAAATATCCTTTGAGTAGCATGTAGAAACCCTCAGGTTACTTCTCAGCAGTTCTTAAAAAAAAAAAAAAAAAAGCCTTGACAACTGTATTTCAGGAGAATTGGCTGTGGACTTGTGGAGTCTCAATTTCCTTTCTTAGCTGGCCTAGAGGCTCACTCCACAGTAACAGTAGAGCCGTTGGTAACTTGGCATGCTGGCTCTATATTCATCCTTGAGCTGATTGGGCCAATGGAAGTAAAAGGAAATCAGAGGAGTCATGAAATGGCAGCATTCCAAGGAACCATAGAAAACCTTACATCTAATGCCAGAAAACGAGTGATTTTTTTTTTTTTAAAGTGCCTTAGAAAGTGTCAGGCTCAAAAAAGATAAGAGAAGCTGGGCACACCTTTAATGTGAGCACCTGAAAGACAGAAGCAGGGATGCAAGCAGATCTCTGAATTGGTGATGAGCCTGGTTTTCACTCTGTCTCAAGAAGCAAACAACCAAAGCTTTATGATGTAAGAGAACACAGTAAGCTTATCTGTCTGCAGCGTAATAGGCATTTGATTTTTTTTTTTAAGTTTTAGGTTGTTTGTTGTTTTTATTTTTAAGATTTATTTATTATTACAAATAAGCCACCTTCAGACACACCAGAAGAGGATGTTACATTATGGATGGTTGTGAGCCACCATGTGGTTGCTGGGATTTGAACTCCGGACCTTCGGAAGAGCAGTCAGTGCTCTTAACCATTGAGCCATCTCTCCAGCCCTGTTTTTATTTTTAAACACACCTTAAAAACAAAACAAAACAAAACACTCAACAAGGAACACCCAAAAAGAAAACTCTTGCTAAGGTCCACCTATCTGTCCTGAAGAGCCAGATTTTAGAGAGCATCTGTCTCCTAAAGGAGAAAATATCGGCAGCATCCCATTGTCAGCTAGTTGGGAAACCATCCTTTGGTGGCTAGATGTTGGAAAGTGTTCTGTAGCCTTCTGAGTTAGGTACTCTCTGGAGTGCTGTCTGCAGTGACTACATAAATGCTTGGGCACTTACAGGCTTATGATAGCAGCTGAGTGGACTTAGCCACACCCACTACGCTCACTGCTTCTAAAATGTATGTGGTTCAGTAGTATCTTTTTTAAAGACCTGGGTTAGGGGTGATGACTCAGTTTCCTCTCTTTTGCAGTGCATTTATGGAAAACCAGCAGGGTCCGTTTTTACCACAAATGCTTATGCCGTGGTCTCACATCACAACCAAAATCCAGAGTTCTACGATGAGGTAAAACCTTGACGTTTCAGTATTTATAAAATTCAGTGCTTGCTAATTCCTTTCATTTTAGGTTTTTTTTTTTATTTTCAAGCCATTCATTTGCCCATGCAATCCCTGAATGTTTTGTCCCATGAAAATTGAAAATGTCACATTGAAAGGAAAGGCTTGTGCCTTCATGGTACCCTATAACGATAGGGAGACATTTCCTTACAATGGGAAAGGCTTCTCTAGTTAAGATGATAGTATACAAATTTCAAACAGGACCTGCAACTCTGGCCCTCCATGTTTTCCTCAGACTGGCTCTGTTTCGATGAGGAAGTCACCATCACTTTTGGGGTCTCCACTTCTTCAGCATTCAAATAAGAAATCCAGAGCCAGACCTGGTGCAGTAGGTCTGGAATCCCGACTATTCTGGAGTATTATAAGTTCAAGCCTCGCCTGCAACTTAATGGGGGTATCTCAGAATGAGCATTAAAAGGGAAATATAAACCAATCGAGGTTATTCACCTGTAATCCCAACATTTGAAATGCTGAAACAGGAGGGTCCAAAGTTCATGGTCATTCCCAGTGGCGTAGCAAGCTTGATGCTGGCCTGGACTAAATGAAAATGTGTCTCAAAAACTATTGAAAACAGATCTGGGAATGTAGTTCTCAGGTAGTGGACTTCTCTAGCATACACAAGACCCTAGGATCAAATCCCAGGGCCAGAAATTAAATAATTAACTACATAAATATGGGGGTAGGCAATGAAATTAGAAAAGAATCTACCAGGAGAGAGGAAAGAGGTGTTTAGGAGGACTGAAGGGGAAGGGGCAATAGTGAATACCTGTGAATGAAGTTAAAGTGAAACTAAGGGGATAGGGGTGAGGGTAGAAAAATAGAAGGCAGGTGGCAGTAGGGACATAGTGGGGGCAGGGGGAGCTAAACAAAAATTATCTTTGAAAATGCCATAGTGAAACAATACTTCAAAGTGCTGTTAATTTTAAAACACAAACAAATAAATAAAAGTTACTAAATCCAGACTAGCTTTACTGAAGGCACAGCCAGCTCTTTCCTCACATGGTTTTAACTGGTAAGGGGCAGTGCCTATAAGTTAAGCACTGGAGGGAGAAAGTTGTGCAGCTGGGTGTCACAGTCCCACTGATTGCCCTCCCCACCGTGTTAGAAGGGATATAAAGGGGAGTGCTGTGGCCTGGTGTTCCCTTCTAGTCTCTGGATCTTGCTTGCTCCTTCTCTATCTCTGTATCTCTTTATATTGCCCAGAGTGCCTAGTCATAACCTCATCTAGCCTCTTTGTATTTGCTTATCCAACTCTGCAGGATGCTTTTGATTCCTAGTTTTTGCATGTGGCCTGAATGAGCATCCTAGGCCAGATGCTCTGCTGGTTCTGCATAGGCCCTAAAGTCTCCATTCTTGGCTTGCTCTGAAACCATCCCTCCTGCTGTCAGGATTTCTCTTGATCCACCTGCTCTTGTATAGACCCTCCTGCCCCAGCTCTGGGCCCCACACATTCTTTTCTCAATGCACTTTCCCAGGTTTCTTTGGGGGTGGGGAAGGAATTAATAATGTCTTGCATTTTTGCTACCCAGGGGGGAGAGTATGCCCATGTTTATGTGCAGTAGAGCATTAGATGCCCAGATGGTCTGGATGCTGGGAACAGGCGTATTCGGTAATGAATATACCTATAACAGACCTTGCTGATAATACTCCCAACCATGGCCTTGTATGCACTATAATTGGACCAAATGTCCATTGACATGCTGTTTCTTATATGCCTCTCTCTAGCCAGTACCAACCAGTGCAGAGATCTGAACATAATAAATGAGACAGGATTATTTTCAGAGTGTCTGAAATAATAGATTTTTTGATTCATTCACTATATATTGACTAGGAAAGACAGAGAACAGTTATTTTCATGTGTATCTGTATGGATATGGACATGTGTATCAAATTTTAAATTTCGTTTTTTACCTGGCAATAAGAGACATAAGCATACAATTGGTTTCTAATTGGAAAATTACTTGAGATTGAGTCTTACAAGCATCTTTGAAACTAATTTGTGGAGTCATATGTGACATTTTTTTGTCTGTTCAAGAACAAACTTCCATTTTTTTTCCTAGAGAAAGTTTTATGAACTTTGATTTTGAGGATACCATAATGCGATGGTGAATATTTGCATATTATTTGTAAGATTTTAATTTTTTTCCATGCATAGAGGAACAGAAACTTCAATAATGTAGCTTTTCAAATACAGTGTTCATTTTAAATAGATTGCACTGGGCTATGTCATCCCTGGGCATGAGGATATGGTTTTTAATCTACTTTTTTATAAAATCCTGCTTTAAAATGGGAGTTGGGAGAATCCATTGAACTATACAGAAGGAAGTATTAAATCAACAAAAATATTAAATCCCCACAACTTAGAAGAATAGTACTGTTAAACTGAAACTGACCAGAAAAACATCTGAAGTACATTGGCTTATCCTTCAGGAGATATTTGTGGAACAGTACAGTGAAACTGAGCTACATGTCTGACAGCCCAACCTAACAGCTAAAACAAAGCAAAACAAAATGTCCTATGTAATGCCTCTACCATTTCAGATCAAAATTGAGCTTCCCATTCACCTGCATCAGAAGCATCATTTGCTTTTTACTTTTTATCATGTGAGTTGTGAAATCAACACAAAAGGAACAACCAAAAAGCAAGACACAGTGGAAACTCCAGGTAAGTGGTCATATAATCTTTCTCTAGGATATATAATCATTTCACCAAGTTGTCAACTGCTTTACTCCTTGACCAAAAATTATATTTGAGTTAAATAGTTCATTGCTAAGCCAAACACATTGGTGTATACCTGTAGTCTAAACTACTTAAGAGGCTAAAAGTAAAGTATTACTAGAGCCCAGGAGTTGAAAACCAGCAAAACAAGGTTCAACTGGAAACAGTTCATTGACAAAAGACAAACCATACATTGATTTTTATTGTCATGCATATCAAATATCTGTGTCCAGATAATCACCAGTGTAGCCAAAGTTCTTTAAGCAACATCAAGTAATAATGCTGTTCTTGGGAAGAAACATATTACCATACAGTGTTGTTATTTCTTTTATGGTGAATTGCCCAGCAACTAGAATTTTCCAGTTCTGCTTACGGAGGAAGAGAAAAGTAAGCCCAGAGCCAGGGACATCTGTGAGCTGGAGAGAGACTGGGGACTGCCTGTTGCTAATGAGAACAGATTTAATGAAGTTGAATAAGCTTAGCAGTGAGACACCAGTTCTGGTCCCCTATCATGAAAGCTTTAAATAAACCAGTAGAAGACAGCTTTAGGAGACCATCCAAGGACTGTGAGCATAGCCTGTGTCACTTCCACTTTACAAATATCATCTGCCTCAGGATGCATTCATTCAGCAAATATTTCTGCATATTTCTGTGAACTATATTAGTAGATACTATGGAGAATGTAGCAAAAAAAAAAATCCAATATAGAGCTTGTCTTAGAGTTAATATTGATGTGATAAAATACCGTGATCACAAAAGCAACTTGAGGAGGAAAGGGTTTATTTCAGTTTGTAGCTTGTAGTCAGGGAGGGACTGAGAGCAGGAACCCTGAGGCAGGAACTGAAGCAAAGGCCCACTAAAGAGGACTGTTTACTGGCTTACTCCTCATCGTTTGCTCAGCCTGCTTTCTTATAGCACTCAGGACCACCAGCCTAGGGATGTCACCACCACAGTGACCTGAACCCACCATCAATCATTAATCAAAAAAATGTTTGATAGATATGCCTATAGTTCAGTCTTAGGGAGGCATTCTTACAATTGAGAGTGAGTCCTTCCCGAATGTCTCTATCTTATGTTGAAGTTGACAGAAAAAAAAAACCAACCAGGTTAGAGCTCATCATCACTGAGCATATAATCTAGTTAACTTCATGGGTCCTATGTAGAGGATTCTATCTACTATAAGATAGATAATAGTGAGCACTGGAAAGGTTGTAACGTGTTAACGCAGATGAGTGAGTGACTCAGCTAGTGGAAGGACAAGTGGCTGTGACTCAGGCAAGGCTTTCAGAAGATGGCATTGAATGAAGTCTTAAAGGATGGGATTGAGCTTGGAGTGATATGATGGCAGGAAGGTGGGGTATTCTGAGATGAAGGAACAGATTTTACAGAATCAGTGTATTAAGGGGATATGGACAGAAAACTAAGAGCCCAGGATGCTAGGTAGGGAATCATAGGATGTGATTGAAAAGCGTTGCAGAAAGTCTTGCATGCCAGGCTGTGGATCTGACTTTATTTTATTTTATTTTATTTACTTTATTGAAAGGTTACTAACACCAGTATGAGCTGTTTTGGAGGAAAATAGGCCAGGAAGCAAACTAAAGGGCAGTGTGGGGTAGAGCAGGAAGAAGGAAGGAAGAACAGAAGGATACCAGTTGGACACCTATTTAAAAGATTATATAAAGGAAGAGGGTACACTATGACCATACCCAGAAGGAAGAATACAGAAAAATTACAGAAAAGGAAAGGCAAGCGTGAAGGCTTCTATCTATAATTGCAGCACTCTGGAGTTTGAGGCAGGAGGATTGCCATGAGCTTAATGCTAGGCTATGCTATAGTATGAACTTGTCTTTAAAAAAAAATGTTAAGGTTTATGTCCTCTCAGTAAAAAACTCTGTGCGTTCCTTATGAATATGCACAACCATAGGTGGATTAAAATATTATTTTATATGTGTATATACATTCACTTTGTATGAACACATACATGTATGAACACATACATGCATGATCAAGCCATAAGGCAGTCTCCAGTGTCATTCCTTAGGTGCCATGCAGTCTTATTGAGACAGAGTCTCCCAGTGGTCTGGAACTTGGCA
>JADRCC010020126.1:0-20026 GCA_019843855.1 Hylomyscus alleni
ATATATATATATATATATATATGAATGAATTGAGAGGTCAAATAAAGGCTTAAGCTTTTCTTCAAAAACTAGGTATGGTTGCTCCTATGTATAATTGCAGCCTTCAGGAGGGTAAGGCATGAGGGCTGTGTATTTGAGGCAAGCCTGGGCTATATAGCAAGGAGTCCCCCACAAAGGAAAGCAGAACCATGAAATAATAAGAAACAAAAGAAAAAAGTCTTCATTAATACCTTGGATCTTTCTTAGACTACAAGACAACTTGATGTTAGGAAGTTCTTGAATATACCGTACTGCTAAGGAGGAGGCATTTGAATGAGACCAAGCACATCTGGCAGGGTGGAAGGCAGGCAAGTGTGTAGTAGATTCTAGCAGATTATACAGTCTCAGTAGCCTTAAAGCAGTAGGATGAGAACAAAATTGAAGATTTTTTTTTATAATTGAGAAGAAAAAGAAAATACTCATTAAAAACAAAATATATGTACTGCCTTTGCCTGTGGCGTGGGTAAGTTGGTTAGTCATACAGAAGAACATGGCACTGGGTTGGTGAGGTGGCTTGTTGGGGAAGAGCACTTGCCATGCAACCTGACAACCTGAGTCCCAGAGCTTACATACAGTTAGCAGAAGAATGAACTAACACATCTGCCTTGACACACACCGCAGTATGCACGTACTGTCCAGATCTCTTAATTGGAAAACTGAAAAAAAAAAAAAACAAACCACAAGCAGGATTTATTTCTGCATTGTACCTGGTATGAAAAATGAACAAGCCAAAAAAAATTTAGAACACACATGGCACAGGGAAGGTGTTAAAGAACATATAAACACACAGCCAGAGGCAGTAAGCAAGCAATTTGGTGCACTGGAAGACACCACTGAAATACTTTTAAAAATCTAGAGGCAGGGAGATCATTTTAGTGTCCGCAAATAACAAAGGATTAGTTTCTAGAATGTATCGAGAACAGTTTAAATCAAAGAGTAGAGGTTCTGTAGTAGGAGAAGGGTAAGACACAGACCCATAGCAAAGCAAAGGAAAGACTGGTGAATAAGCTAGTCATAGTCTTGACTGCACCATCCGGGGAGATGCAAACTAAACCCCAGTGACCCATCCTCCCCGCCTCCCTCGCACTGTAGCCGAAAGCAGGAAAGCTTACGTCAGAGTTTAGAGAAGACATGGCTTTTAGAACCTCCATGTGCTGATGGTGGGCGGGTAAAGTCGTGTTGGACATCCTATGAAACCCATGTGTATCAGCTAGTCCTGTGCTGGATGCACTCGCCTGCTCAGGTGTACAGATGTGAGGTAGTTTGGCAGCTGTAATGATCACTGCACATCAGAGTGGTCCTCATCTAGGGAATGTGCTTGGTACCACGAGGAACACGTGCCAGCATGGATGCCTCTCACAAATGTAATTTTGAGCGGATTAGACATGTTTCAGTGTAATTCGATATTGTTCTTTCTGTATTACTGTATGCTCTGTAAGAGCTTACATGAAGCGGTAGACCCCAGAGTCAGGAAACTGTATAACGAGGGAGGACAAGGCTGGTGAGTCCCATCAAGAGAGGTGAGCCTCATTGGGATCTTTTTTCTTTTTAAAAATTAAAAATTATTTGTATTGGGTATGTGTGGATGTGTGGTTGCCCACAAAGACCAGAAGTGGGGTTGGGTCTCCTGGAACTGGAGTTATAGCAGTTGTGAGCTGCTGATGTGGGTGGTAGGAATCGAACTCCAGTCATCTCCAAGAGCAGCAAGGGCTTTAACAACCAAGCCACTGATGTTTAGTTTCTTAATCTGCTTCATAGGTATATGAGTATTGTGAATTGTCTTCCATTTAAAGTGTTTCATAATTAGGGGTTAGAAAGATAGCTTACCAGTTTCAGGGAATCTGACAGATGGTTGTGAAACCACCATGTTGGTGCCAGGAATCGAACTTGGGTCCTCTGCAAGAGCAGCAAGTGTTGCATGTTGATGACTGCTGAGTCATCTCTCCAGCATGAACTTTGTAATCTTAAATTCAATCATCAAAATCTAAAAGTGAGGGCTGGACAGGTGGCTCAGCAACTGTTAAGAGCACTGACTGCTCTTCTGAAGGTCCTGAGTTCAAATCTCATCAACCACATGATGGCTCACAACCATCTGTAATGAGATCGGATGTCCTCTTCTGGTGTGTCTGAAGATAGCTATAGTGTACTTACATATAATTAATAAAGCTTTAAAAAGAAATCTAAAACTGAACAAATTACAACTTTAATGGGATTAATAATTTACTTTAATGGGATTAACAATTTAGAAAAAGGTTTTTTGAAATCCAATATTTGATGGCATCTTTAGCCAATAGATTTGAAAACTTAGATGAAACATATTTTTCTTTTTATAAGTAAACAGTAATTACTTAACTTGGCTTAAGAAGAAAAGAGTTGGACACTGTCTTTTTGCTTCTTTCCCTGAGCCTGTTAGCTATACGTTGGGTTTTATATAGCCTCAAAGAACAGCTGAAGCAAGACATTTCAGGGGAAAAAATGTTTTCAAGACATCAAAATATTTTGATACCATGGTCACAAGTCAAACAGCATACAGACTGGGAAGTAAGCTGCATGTGTGTGTGTGTGTATGTGTGTCTCCTGGGGTCACCTGTCTCAGCTGCTGATTTGGGTTCAATAGCAGACACTTGTGCTGCGGATGGAAAACATCCAAGAGTGACCAAGATTCGGGAGGGAGTTACCTGTTCTGATGAGTCTCAGGACTACTTGGGTTGCCCTAGTTGTGGTGATGGCATGATATACATAAAGATCAAATGTTAAAGAGCAGAGCATGGTGCTTCAGGATGTGTTTTCCATGCACAGAGAGTTGACTATGTGAGAAATAAGACATTAAACTCAATGGGAAGGCTGCGTTTTCAGTACATGAGTCTGGAGAAAGGGACTCACATAAGAAATAACAGGATAACCATACCTATACTACACAGAGTTCCAAGCGGGTTAGAAGCTTATGTGAAAAATCATACTTTCAAATGATCAAATGAAATATCTGACCAGAACAGAGGATGGGAAGGAGGGCAGGGCAGGGAGAGAGAGAACTAACAGGTCTGGACACAAGTGAGTTGCCCAGGCTCCTGGACCGGAACTGTCAATGCTTCGTCTACATTTCAGAGTGAAAGTAGAGATAATGGTTTGCTGGTGGGGCAGAAACTGCAATTAGTCAGTCCATGAAGGTGGATGTACATGGCGGAAGGTGTCAGGAGCCTGGAGAGTCAAAGGTCCGGCCTCCATCACATGGCTTTGAGCAGCTCGCTTCCTTTTCTGACCCTTGCTGTCTATCGTGAAATGATAGTGTGGTCCAGTGATCCTAGATGGCTTCACCTTCTGTGCCACCTTCCTCTGTCTTCTGGACCTTTGGAATTCCTGTAACCTTAAAATTGTGAGCATGGGCATCCTGGCCCATTGGTGTGTGTGTCCTAATTCAAGTCTATGTGTGTGTGCCTGTGTGCTGTGTACTGTGGGACATGGTACTGATGTGCTCTATATTAATTTTTTCTCCATCAGATCCTGACAGGAGAGGACTGGAATGCAGTAATGTATCATGGGATTGAGTCACAAGGTGGAGTCAGCAAAGGCATGTTTTCTTCCTTTTACTTCATCGTCCTGACACTGTTTGGAAACTGTATCCTTCTCGGGGCTAAGTTCAAGTGGTTCATATGCAGCATTGTTCCTGTGGTAGCCACCTCATGGCTTCCTCCAGAAGGGCTGAGGTGTGCAAGCAGTTGCTTCCCAGAGTGTGGGTGATGCACATCCCCAGAATGCCAGATTACTGAGTGTGGAGGTGCTCTAAGGGAAAGGGTTATCCAGAGGCTAGGGTAGGTAATAACCGTGGAGTCCTTGCAAGAAGGTATGGATATGGAGCGAATAGGGAAGAAGGCTCTTTCCATAATTAGCCTTAGCGAATAGGCTTGGGTTAGGGTCTAAGAATGTGTATTATTGTATTATTACAGTTTCACAAGCAAGGCCTGATATACTGGTCTAGGAACCAACCCCATTTAGAGAAAGTGGTAGAATGTTGTAGAGCCCAAACACGCATTGTAAGCTGAAGCCAGACGTCAGTGAATTGTTCCACAGCTACTCCTTCGAAGGTGGTTCTTATAGTCCAGGATTGGTGTTCCATCCTCCCACCTGGAGAGCATATGAGCACAGAGGAGAGGAAGCTGAGGAGAGCCCTGGTTTCAGGGAGGGGCCCGGACAGCACTGTTGGCTTCGCACTTGCCACAACAGTTGGATTAGTCAGTCAGGGGTCTCTACAGTAACGGAACTTATAGAATGAATGTGTATTGTATAGGATTTATTAGAATGGCTTACAGACTGCAGTCCAGCTAAGCCAACAAGGCTATGAGCAGGAAGTTTAAGACTCTAGTAGTTGTTCAGTCCACAAGACTAGACTTCAGGAGGAGTTGGAATCCTGGGAGTAGGCTCTAATTCTCCTGCAAGTGAAGGGATGGACTTGTTAACAAGACAAGAGCAATCAGGCAAAACGCAAAAGCTTCCTTCTTCCATGCTCTTTTTTTAAAAAAAGATTTATTTATTATTATAAATGAGTACACAGAAGAGGGCATCAGATCTCATTACGGGTGGTTGTGAGCCACCATGTGGTTGCTGGGATTTGAACTCACGACCTTCGGAAGAGCAGTCAGTGCTCTTACCCACTGAGCCATCTCACCAGCCCCTCTTCCATGCTCTCATATAGGACAGGCTTCCAGGAAAAAGGTATCCCCATCTCAACTGATCTGGATTAAAGGCATGTCTTCCTAGCTCAGAGGTCCAGATTAGAAATGGGTCATCTTCCTTCAAATTAAGCAAAAATCCCTGACAGGTGTGCCCTCTATATTTCAGTTTTTGTTAATTCCAGATGTTGACAACCAAGAATAACCATCACAGCCATGAAGCACTGACATTTAGGCCATGGCATATCAGCCATCAGGTTCCTGCCCTCCTGCTTAAGTAGGGTGGTTTCTGATGTGCTTATATTTTCCTCTGTCTGGATGCTCACAGATTGCTGCCTTTAGCTCTGCTTTAGGTATGAAAAAGCCTTCTGGTGTGTGTGGTAGGGTTAGTCCATAGGGCATGTAGTCTTTAGAGACATCCTGCTTCGTCTCAGCAAGGCTGTGATGTCCTATCCCACTCTATAACAATGCCCTAGGTCATGGGCCCCAGCCAGAAGGCCTAGTTGTAGGAGAAGGCGGTTATGGCTGCCCACTTGTCGCTTGCCTGGTACCAGCCAGGGCAATAGGGAGAGCGGCACTGCCTGGCAAGAGTGGGTTCCCAGACCTAGGGTGAAAGAGGCCCAAATCCCATGAGCACTGGGCCCTGTGGTCAGCCTCCCCCCAGGAGACATCAAGTAGGATCTGCAACATTTTGGGTTGTCAGGATTAAGGAGTCAGGGTTGATGACAGGGATTTCACTGGCCAGGGTGCCAGCAGTACCAAGGTTATCTCCAATTTTGAGATAACTTACAAGTGTAAACCTACATGGGAGGTGAGCAATAGCAACGCTTGTCATAACCAGGAGTAGTTCTCTCCGCTGTGGGAAGAGGCTTATGGGATGGCAGGAAAACTCGATCCTGGAGAGATGCAGGAAGATGCTTATGTTACACAGAACCTGCTTTAGTTCTCCCACCCATCTTAGTCACTGTTCTGTTGCTGTGAAGAGACACTATGACCATGGCAACTCTAGGAAAGAAAGCATTTGACTGGGACTGGCTTACCTTTTCAGAGACTTAGTAAACTGTCATCGTGGCATGGAGCATGGTAGCACTCAGGCAGACATGATGCTGGAGAAGTAGCTGCGAGTTCTACATCTGGTCTGAAGGCAGCAGGAAGAGAGAGACCGTGGACCTGGCTTAGGCTTCGGCAACCTCAAAGCCCACCCCTCAGTACACATTTTCTCTAACAAGGCCACACCTTCTAATCTGTTCAAATAGAGCCACTCCCCAGTGACCAAGTATTCAAATCCATGAGTCTGTGAGGTCTATTCTCGTTCAAACTGCATACACACTGTGTAACTGGTTTCCTTGTTCCTAACGGGTGCTGGTAGGACTTCATAGGGTTTCAGGGTCTGTTCAGGGTGGGGTGCAGTGTTGGACACTCACCCTCCCATTTCTAGTATGACTCAAGGGAGTGCCCAAGAATTCACAATGAAACAAAGTAAACAGAAGGGAGCTTGGTGAGGCAGGGAGGTTTATGAGCCTAGCATAGGAGCTGAGGCCTGGAAATGCTGCTCATAGTTGGATTAGTGTCTTTGGATTGGGTCTTTTCATAGCTCCAGTAGGTGTGGGGCATCCCTGGAGCCTATAAAGGCAGGGTGTATTTGTTTCAAGGTTTCACATGCAGACTAGAGCAGAGAAGAGTTGGGGATAAAGGAAACAGACTCTGATGGAGGCAAAGGCAAATTGATTAAGCCTGGCCTATAATCTTTGGTTCTACAGCATCATCCCCAGGGATCCTGAGTGAAAAAAGAGCTCTCCCTCTGTCTCTCTGTCTGTCTGTCTGTCTGTCTGTCTGCTGTCTGTTTCTCTGTCTCTCTGTGTGTGTCTATTAGAGAAGGCTGAGTCATGTGAAACTGTAGAGGGGCAATTCACCTGGTGAGAACCAAGGTTATGGGGGAGGAGGCCTTGTGCATCTGGGTCCACCAGGGCCCAGGATGGGCTGATGGTTTCAGGGGGTAGAGGCTGGACACTTGGTAGATGGAAGTTTCTGTCTTTCATGAGCTACCATGGTGGGATGATATGAGACAGTTTGTGGGGCAGAGGGCTCCCTTCCTTAGCTGGAGCCAACCAGACACCCTGCTGAACGTTTTCCTGGCCATTGCTGTGGACAACCTTGCCAATGCCCAGGAGTTGACCAAGGTATGTAAAACACCACCTGCAGCCAAGAAGGTGCTACAAAGTTTGGGGCTCAATACATTTTACTCTGGATGAAGTTATACAGTCAGAGGGAGGTCAGCTTCTGGGTCAGAGTCCATGTGACTTTTCTCCAGGGGGTCATGAACAAAGAGAAAATAATCTAGGTTCTGGGTACAGAGGATTGCCACAGAAGCAAGGAGGGATATTGTCATAAAGGTAGGTACATGTGTGGACAGGCTCCCAGAGAAGATAATGGCTTTGGAAGGAAGAATGAATGGCAGGCTAGAGTGTGAGAGCACAGGAGGTACAGGCTGGACAGGACTGCCCATGTCACAGGAGTGCAGGGCCCCAATGCATGTGTATGAGGAGGGTGAGAAGTGTTCCCAGACTAGATGCATGAGCGAGCCCTAGGAATGCCCAATTCTGAATGCCTGAAAGGGCAGTGAGAGGACGCCTATAGTGGCACCCTCGGATGCCCAGCTTGGCAGTGGTGATTCTGTCTGTGCACATCTGTGACACAGCAGGACAGCTCCTTCTCTAGGCGGTACTCAGCAGGGACCATTCAATATTCATTTCTTATATTCAAGCCCAGTGGGGAATGTGATTATACATGCATCTCTCTCTGGTTTCCCTGTAGAAGACAGAACCCCCTCTCTAGCAGCCCTCAGTTCTGTGTCCACCTGCCTGCTGTCAGCCTTAGGCTCTCTTTTGATTCAAGTTCTGGCTCCACCACAGAAGCTGTTACTAAGTGCATTACAGATGTCTTATGTGCATGCGTGTACCATGTCTCTGTGAGAGGTGCTCTGTGTTCTCTGGTGCTCAAGTTGGCACCTGTGCACATATCCTAAGTCTGATCTTAGCAGGCCAGTGTTTTCCTCCCCTTGGGACTGAGGAGCACTGGATTAGGTGTTTTCAAGAGAGCAGAGATTATGCAGTGTAGTGGCCATGAGCCTCCTTTGGCTTCTGCTTAGTGTTTTCTCTTCCTGCATGTAGCTGTGCCTGAGGTCCTGGCCTCCTCTTTTGCTCTGATCTCTGGCTCCTGAGGACTCAAGAGTGCTACTAGCTGGCTTATTATTGTCATCAGTCTAGCCAGTGTTGCGTATTGCCATCTGGCTATGGTCAGATTCCTGGCTGGGCTGCATGGACTGGAGGAGCCCATGTACCTCCAGAGCTATCCTTGGTGGCAGTGATTCTGGGACCATGCGAATCTGGCGTGCTAGCAATATTAGTTCCTGTGCAGAGGTACATTTGAGTTCTGATGTCTCTCCATGTTCTCTGTGGGCGAGTGTAAACTGAGGAGGCAGGGTCTCCAGGGACCTGCCTGTACACAGAACTCTCTATGGTGAATCTTATACAAGAATCCTTCTGCCTTGGGAATTGGGACCAATGAAAGCCTATCTGTCTGGCCAAATGACACTGCCTAGAAGAGAGGACTTAATCCATCTTGTGTTAATTAGCTTTTCATTGCTGTGACCAAACAAACAAACAAACAAAACTAGCGAAAAAGGATAAGTAGGTAGAAAATTTTACTCTGCCTCATGATTTCAGAGATCACAGTCCATTGTGAGTTGACTCAATTGCACCTAGACTTGTGACAAAGTCAAGCATCGTGGCAGAAAGATGTGGCAGATCAGAGCTGTTCTCTTGATGGTGGCTAGGAAGTGGCCAGACCATGATATAGTGACATCCCCCAGTGATCTGTGCCTTCCGAATGGGCCCCATTTCCTGAACAGAGACCAAGCATTTGATAGGTGAGCCTATAGGGCACATTTAAGAGTGAATTTAAGAGTTAACACTTTCACTGGTTATTTTTCTGTGAAGTGGAAATAAATTGAAACTGATTTATTTATAGACTATCCAGGCCATTTAACACACACCTTGGAACGATTAGGATGGTTCTTTCCCAAGGGGCTTAGCCAGGACCAGTCTCATACCATTGAGGAGTCATACCTGCGAGTGCTGTGTGAGGAACTAGCCATCTCCTTCCTGGGCCTGAGGCCTGAGGGTCTCCTCTGCATGGACATGTTCTGGGCAGCAGCTAGCAGCTTAGACTTATTTATTTATTTATTTATTTATTTATTTATTTATTTATTTATTTATTTTTGGTTGTTATTATGCTCCTCAAGACTCAGGTACATTTTGAGGAGTGTTAGCTTTCAGGGGAATTAGCCTCAAGAGGCCTACGCTTGAGGGTTTTAAGAAATCACGGGGGTCCACTTGTTCAGATGGACAGCATAGTGGTCTCCCTGCTTGGGTCTTAGGCTCAGCAGCGGTACTGATTCAGAGTCCTGGAACAAAGCTTGCTGGCTTTGTTTAGTGACATGGGGTCAAGGCCAGAGGCTCTGTCATCTGTCCGTTTCTCTTCCTGGACAGGTCACTGCAGGTCCTATGGGCAGTGGCAAATAGTTGTGTGTAATTTTATGGGATCTGATTGGTTCTGGGAGAGAAACTCAAAGGTGGCGAATGGTCCTGGTGGGGACAGGGAAGAGCTTGGCAACCATATTCCCAGTGTTGTGGGGTGGGTCACCTTTGCTCAGGTGCTTCAAGAGCTCCCAGAAGGACAGGGGGATGGGAAAGGGACAGATTTGCTGTGGTGAGCCTGCGGTACAAAAGAAGATATTTTGGTAGTGACTTTGTAACTGGCCTGGGGATGGTCAGGATGGGGTGTGGCTACCAGCGCAGACACAGGGCCATCAGCGCGTGAACATGCTGAAGATGGCATGAGCTAGACAACTCTGATGCAGGAATCCCGGATACGTCTAGCCATAGACTGAGGAAGGGAAGCCTTGAAGGATACTAAGAGAACTCACCCTGGGTCACAAGGCACCCAGGACCTGAATGTCTGCTCTACAGTCTGGAGTGCATTAGGAAGAAGAACCTAGAACCTCAGAGTGGCCAGTCAGTTTTCGACTTGAGAAGACTGTCAGTTTTGTTGTTCAAACAGGATGAAGAGGAGATGGAAGAAGCAGCCAATCAGAAACTTGCTCTTCAGAAGGCCAAAGAAGTAGCTGAAGTCAGCCCTATGTCTGCTGCCAACATCTCCATCGCTGCGTAAGGCTCCTGGGAATGGAATACGGGTGGTTTGGGCAACAGTAGAGCCCGTGTCCTCAGAACCCCTGCCCTGGCCAGGGCTGCTGAACCCACAGCCATTCCCTTGAATTATGTTGAAAAGAGCCTGAGCCAAGGGCTCAGCGGAGCATACTTTATGGCTATCCCAGCCTGAACGTGGGCAGAGTGTGAGTGTGTGGCCTTCATGTTTACTGGGGTTAGCTGGGCTTCTGAGCTGGGCTTTGGAGTCACTGGATGGTGTCTGGGTGGCCCTAGTGGGTCTATCTTTGCAAAGCCCTGGCAGGTGTCAGGAAAGCAAGGAGTCAGCATGTAGAATTTATACATAATCTTCCAGAAATGTACTTTGTAAGACAGACAAAAGGTTGTAGTGGCAGCCCAGCCACTTCCAAAAATGTCTCTGCAGGTGCTTGGCAAGGGGGCATCTGTGATGTGAAAGGGCAAGTGTACTCTGTGGGAAGATCCCGTCTCCCTGCTATTCACCCGGGTCTTGGGTATAGTGAAGTTTATAGAGGGTTACGGACTTTGGGGAAAATTTAGTGTTTAGGGGTCAGGAAAGTTGGGCAAATGGCCTGGCCATAGGCGAATCTTGGAGAAGTATACCCTGCTGGCATTGAGGCTGCACACTCTCTCTGCCACACTCTTCATAGGCTGTGCATGTGACTTTGACTCAGCATCTTGTGGTGAGTTATACCTGTACTGCTGAATTATGGGTTGGAATTGGTTGGTTGTGGATGTTGATGTAGTAGTGATCGAGTGTGTGTGTGTGTGTGTGTGCGCGCGCGCGTGTGTGTGTGTGTCAAAAATGGTTCTGTTCCTTCCCAGAGGTCACCAGACAGTATTTTCAGAGGACTTCTTTCTAAGTTGAGCAGAGAGCGTTTGGCCTGGGAATTGTCAGCCAGAATGGCTGCAGCCCATAGGGACCAATGCCGGGAGCCAGGCGGGCTTAGGGTATGCCATCTGTTGTTTAGGTGGCTTGTGGAGCTCTGCCTACAAGCCTATCCTATAGTTTCACTGTCTGGCCAGTTCAGTTGTTGATTAGTTGGGCAGTTTAATTTAATGATTTGATCGTGAGTTGAGAAGACCTGGCAGGCTGATTCTGTTGCAGAGAGGATGGCAGGTAAGCCTTTGGTGTGATTGGCTCCCAGCTTCATGTGAACATGTGGTATGAAGTGTTGCTCTTTTTAACACTTGCCTTCTCTGCAGTTTCTAGCTGTGAGCAGCTCCTGCTGCCTCTGGGGCATCCCTTCCCTAAGGCTTGCCTTTCTGACTGATGCCTAGGGAAGAGAGTGTAGGGTCCTTCCATCGCCCAGAAGAAACTGCTCAGGCCCTCCTTCCCTCACAGCCCTGCTTGGAGACACTGTTGCAGATGTTCTGTGTCCCCAAGAATGGGAGAGCACAATAGTATTAAATTAGTCACTCTGATTTGAGTAGAGATTCTGAGGAGTTGGCCACATTGGGTGAGCCCTTTCCCATAAGCATGGTGCCAACTGAGAGAGCTGCTGCTGGTTCTTGCCACTCATGTTAAGACCTCTGAGGGCTCAGGAGCTGTATGAGTTCTCTCTGGTGGTTTTGCTGCCAGACTGGAGAGAATGAGGCTGCCAAAAACCTCTTAACTTGGCAGTTTCCCTCACAGCTGTGCCTTGATTTGGCACAGGGAGAACTCTCTTGGGGTATTGTGTGGGTGCTGAAGGACCTCCAGCATTCATGGTGATTGAAGCCTTCTGCGTTCTGGGTAGCATGACAGGTGACTCCGGAATCCTGGGATGGAGTGCAGTCCTGCGTGTCCCCATGGAAGCTCCTCATGTTCCTGGAGGAATAGGACATTAAGCATGGGGTATCTTCATACTTCTCTCTGCTGTGGTACCTCGTTCTTACCTAGTTTCTTAGCATACACACACAGAGTCTCACTCAAGTCTTACATAGCCTCCCATTCACAACCTCACATGTCCTTACATACATGCACAACCTCACACACTCACAATCTTACACTTACAAGTCCTAGGTTCACACTCACAATCTCACACTTGCAGCCGCTCTTTCTGCAGCACTGTGATATGCTGACACGTCTGCTCACACTGGAACTGTGTGAAGATGAGTGGTTTTCAGTTGACAGTGTGCAAATAACTTGGCCTTTAGAAAGGGGAGCAGGAGACCTACCCGACCATCCCTGTGAAGCCAGTGTGGAAGGAAAAGACTGTAAAGAGACTGTTGTTTTCTCTATTGTTTTTGGAAAAACTTCTATACATCACTTGGAAATGGCTGCAATAACCACATGGAAGGTGGCTTGGTGACATAGCCTGATTCTTTCCTGGAGGGGGTCATTGTGACTTGGAAGTGA
This sequence comes from Hylomyscus alleni, assembly GCA_019843855.1. NCBI lineage: Eukaryota > Metazoa > Chordata > Mammalia > Rodentia > Muridae > Hylomyscus > Hylomyscus alleni. The sequence goes on from JADRCC010020126.1 coordinate 12,291, forward strand.
TGGGACTTAAGTCTGGGAACTGAGGGTCTGAGGGCAGAGATCAAGTCCTTACAAGGAAGGCAGGTGGGGTAAGTGGCAGGACCTGGGTAGCCCCAGAGGAAGGTGTTCTTTCTCCTGTGTTTGCCATGTTCTCATCCAAGGCCAGCAGCTTCAGGTCAGTCTGCCCAGGACTCTGGGTGTAGGAGAGTGTTGGAACTGCTATAAAGGTGACAATTAACTCTTCCCAGATCACTCCTCCTTAGGGCAGTGTGGACCAAGCTGTGGTGATGGATGATCTGAGAGAACTGTGTCTTGTCTTCCAGCCATGTAGGTTTTGCTGGTTCCCTTTAGCCTCACTTTTCTGCACATATGGAATTGGTTCTCAGCTTTTCTCTAGCGCTGGTCTTGGCCAGTGCCTGTCTGGCAGATGCATCTCTAGCCTTCTGCCAGATGTGCACTGTGGCCCGCACCTGCACTGATGTGGTGCCACGTGTCACTCATGTCTCAGAACATTCTCTCTGGTTTTCTCACTCCTATTTGTGTTTTGTTTTTTGCATGTGCAGTTTTGTAAAGCAAACTCGAGGTACTGTATCTCGCAGCTCATCTGTCTCCAGCGTAAACTCACCGTGAGTGGCTCTGCTATGATTCTCCATCTGTGACTCCATGATAACTATGTGCACACACCTTCCCTCCACTCCTGACTGCTTTACCCTGAAGTCATTTGCTTTATGGGCAGCTCCAGCCCAGCCTTCTGTGGGAATGGTGGGCATGTCCCCTGTTGTCCCCAAGTCCGATGCACAGGCTCAGATCTTTTCTGAGCTTGGGCCTCCTCTCCCTTCTGGTCTCTGTCCTTTTGTTTGCTGTTTGTCTGTGTGTGGTCACTCCAGTGTCTTGTATATATTTATTTCTTGGATAGGGTAGAACTGTGGATCAAGGTCTTCTGTAGTTCTCATGAAGCCCTATGCACAGGGATGGCAGGGAAGGCTCTTGGGATCATTCCTCAGCTCCTCTAACCCCTCTTTAAATTGGGGGAATGTGTCAGTTATTCTGAGGCAGCCTTTGTTTTAGCATGAACAAAACTTTGGTAGAGCTTGTAGAGAAGTACAAAAAAAAAAAAAACAAACAAAAAAAAAAAAAAAACCCGCAGGATGGGAGCTGCAGGTCTAGAAGTAGAAATGGGACTGGGTGCTTTCAGGGAAGGAAAACAAGGTAGGTAGCAAACAAGCTAGCCTTCTTAGGGATGACACTAGCCTGGCCACTTGGCCTGAGTAGCTCTTTCTGGGGAATGTGCGCCTGGGTCTTCCTTCAAGGATAGGGCCAGCACCTTTAAGTGATGGTCCCCATCCAAGCTCCTAGGGGAGCTGCTGCTACTGCCTTCTGCCAGCGGATCCTCATGATGGAGAAGGAATGTTTGTAGTTGGGCCCCCCATGCGTTTTGCCTGTTTTGTGTGCCTTTTTGACGATAGCACATCTCATCTTCTCACAAAAGTGAGATGCTGCTGGATGTTGGACCCTGATGTCTGACAGGGCGAGAAAGCTTGTTGGGACCTCAGTGGTCCATATGGCAGAAGTGAGGCATCTGTGGTACATACTGGGGATATCTCATCCTTCCTATAGCAACAAGTGACAGGCCAGCTCTGCCCAGAGACCTCATAGTCTAAAATTCCTTTCTGAGCCTTGAGTTGTCCACAGAGCCTCAGCTGAGAGCCTCTCGCCTCCCAGATATGACTGTATAGCATCTATAATCTGGGAACAGGACATCATGAGAGTTGCTCTTCCCCATTGGCTCTTTAGAGAGCACTGTTAAATGTAGATTCTGCCTGAGTAGTGTTGCCAGCCATATAGCAATATCTTCAGTGGGCAGTTTGCCTTTTAAGAGAGGATCTTGAATTGCTTGTAAAGTTGGTAAAGAGGAATAGAGCTAGTTGTCTGTGCTAGCTAAAATGGGCAGAGATGGGGAAAAGACACTACAGACCTAGAAGGAGCCCACTGGTCTCTATGGGTTTGTGAGTCACTAAATCCAGTCTGCTGATAGTAGATCTCAGAGCAGTGGGCTGGGGACTGTGTCAGCCTGTGGAGGTGAGTGGGTGGCTCTGACCCAGCAATTTGGTATTTGGTTTTATGTTTTGAGGCCTAGTAATGCCCTCCATTCCCATGGACAGCCTGGCTCCTTTCTGTACTTGAGATAGTACTGGAGAGAAAGTCATACTTGGGGCAAGGCTAGGGCTGAGTGAGCCCACTCCTGCCTGTACCACAGAGCTGGGGCTTTAGAACTTTGTACAAGCCCATTAGCTTCACTGTCCATCTTGCCCAGCTGTGAAGCTGACCCTACCCAAAAGGCTCATTTGAGCCAGCCACCTCTCTGCTGATCAGAGAACTCAGAGTCCAGGCCCATCTTGGTGTATCAGACTGATGGAGAGGCCCAAGGTAGTGAGTGGACATCAACCGTCCCAGGCTGTCAGGCCCTCTTCCATTTCTTACCTTTCGGTGCTGTACAAAGATGAGCTCTATCAGGGGCAAGGAAGCCCTGTGGGCATTACAGGGCCTTCTTGGAGTAAAGACAGTGTGTTTTTGATGTCTCAGTGAGGACAGATAGCAGCTGAGGTCCTGAGCTAGCAGATGCTTCTTGCTGCCCTGTTAGGCTCATCTGAGAGCCTAGGGGGAGGAGGCCTAGATTCTGTTCTTCTTTAGCTTTCAGACTCTCCGGGTGCTGGCTCCTTACCAGCACCTGGTGGGATGACATTTGCTCTCCTTCTTCCAATAGACCTATTCCAGTGACTGGGCTGTCCCCTCAGGCGTAGTTTGCACCTGCATTGTAAGGCAGATGGAGTCAGACTGAGAGCTTGTGCGTTCCTCAGGCACTTTTTCCCTTCTGCCCTGTATGCATATGAGCCTAATTCCGTCAGTGACTAGCTATGATCTCCAAGTAGGTCTTATCCTCTTTCTAGGCTCAGTATCCACCCTTGTGAGGTGGGCACAGGAGAAGCACCTGTCCTTGAGGTGGTTGTAAAGGATGTGTGAAGTGGGTATGAACCCAGAGACTGGTGCCATGGCTGTCGTCAGTGGTACCCAAGACACTGCCAAGACCATCCAGAAGCCTCCAGAGACTTGAGGATGAGGCTCTAGTCTCAGATGAGTTTCTACTTGGCAAAAGTGAGGCTGAGGCCACCTTTTTTGGGTGGTTTTATTCAGTAAAGAACCTAGAATAAAAAGGCCCCCTGTTTTGGATGTGGGAACAGATGTCTGGGCTGGTGATGTTCAAATGAAGATGAGGCCCTTCATTGTTCAGTGAGGACTGAGCTAGGCTGGCTCTCTGGAGTATTTCAAGAGTATGTCTGGCTCTTTTCTCTAGAGTAAAGGGTCCCCACAGAGCCAAGGGAGAAGAGGGCATTCTAGACCTGACTTGGGCTCCTGGTAGTTGGTTGAGCCAAATAGTGGCTCTCTACTAAGGGCTGCCTGAATGCTTCAAAATGCAGCAGAGGTTCTGTTTGCCTACGACAGGGCATGCTCCTTTGGGAGGTGCCATTGGTAAGTGTCTCTAGGGAAATGTCTGTTTGTGTGGCCCCCTCCTGGGCCAGCTCCCAAGGGAGGCTGCAGGGGTACCTCCTTGGGTCCTTCTCCATTTGCAAGATGGTCTTTCCTTCCTGCTGGCTAGCTGCCCATCTACCTTGAAATTCTGTTTATTCATGCTGGTACTTGGCATCCCCACAGCCTTGCACCCTTCAGACTCTGGGCCATTGTCGTCCTGCTTGAGTGGCAGCTAGGTCCCATCATCAGCCTGTTAATGCTGTCAGCTGGCCAGGACACTGACAGGAGAAGCTGAACTATACCCTACCTCTGGGTATTCTTCCCCTAATGTGCAACACTGTTGGGGTCTTTAAGGCTCTAGTCACCTCTCCTTCCCTGTCCCCATATCCCTCCATCGCTTGTGTTCATCTGCGGCTTCCCTGTGAGGCAGAGATAAGTGTCGGTGACACTCATGACAGTCTCCCCGCAGCAGGCAGCAGAACTCGGCCAAGGCACGCTCAGTATGGGAGCAGCGGGCCAGTCAGCTAAGGCTCCAGAACCTGCGTGCTAGCTGTGAGGCACTGTACAGCGAGATGGACCCTGAGGAGCGCCTGCGTTATGCCAGCACGCGCCACGTGAGGCCAGATATGAAGACACACATGGACCGACCCCTAGTGGTGGAGCCTGGTCGAGATGGCTTGCGGGGACCCGTTGGGAACAAGTCAAAGCCTGAGGGCACGGAGGCCACCGAAAGCGCGGACCTACCACGCCGGCACCACCGGCATCGTGATAGAGACAAGATCTCAGCCACAGCCCCTGCTGGAGGCGAACAGGACAGGACAGACTGCCCAAAGGCCGAAAGCACCGAGACCGGGGCCCGGGAGGAACGTGCGCGCCCTCGTCGAAGTCACAGCAAGGAGGCTCCAGGGGCTGACACGCAAGTGCAAGCGCAAGCGCAAGCGCGCTGTGAGCGCAGTAGGCGGCACCACCGGCGCGGCTCCCCGGAGGAGGCCACTGAACGGGAGCCTCGGCGCCACCGTGCCCACCGGCATGCACAGGACTCAAGTAAGGATGGCACTGCGCAGGTGCTTGTACCCAAGGGCGAGCGACGAGCAAGACACCGAGGTCCGCGCACGGGTCCACGTGAGGCAGAGAACAGCGAGGAGCCCACACGCAGGCACCGTGCAAGGCATAAGGTGCCATCAACACTTGAGCCTCCAGAGAGGGAGGCTGCAGAGAAGGAGAACAACATGGTGGAAGGGGATAAGGAAACCCGAAATCACCAGCCCAAGTATGTAAGAGGTCCCAATGGGAAATGGGGTGTGTGGAGGGGCGGTGGCGGCGTTAGGAGCCCTTATGCAAATAGGGAAAGGTACAGATGACTGCCAGGCTGCTCCTGTGGTCATCACCACTTCCACCCTCTCTATACACACATACTCCCAATTCTTCCCTTGGTAAACTTCCTTGTGTGCTCAGTGACATCCAGGGAGGGACTTATGAACACATTGACCTAGGAAGACCAGTGAACCCGGGAGAAGGAAAGTCTTGTACTGAAAGGGAGGATGCTGGGAAAGGAGAACCAAATAAGGGTGCTAACTCAGTTTACCAAAAAGAACCAGAAGGTGCTGGCCCGATTTTGGCTCTCATTCTTTAAGAGGCCTGGAAATTTATAGGTCACAGCTGGAGTCCATTGTTAGGGAAGGGTCTAACTGCAGCACAGTCTCTACGTCTAGAAGTCTGTGCTGGGCCTTTCCTGCGGGGAATCTTGGCAGGGTGTTCAAGGGAAATGGCTTGCTTTGGATTGCTTCAGTTGACCCACATAGAGACTCGAATACCAACAGTGCCTGGCTCTGTTAAAAGCAGATGGGTCAGCTCCATACCTTCCTTTTGGTCATATAGGCATCGTAAGTGTGCAGGGAGACAGAAACCATTCAAAACACCAGGAAAGCTTGTAGCCCAGGATTTACTTGCCTCATGTAAAGGGATAGCCCTAAGAGACTAGGTTTCACATACTGCATCAGACTAATGAGCGTTCTGGTTTCAGGGAACCTCACTGTGACCTGGAGGCCATTGCAGTTACAGGGGTGGGCCCTCTGCACATGCTGCCCAGCACCTGTCTCCAGAAAGTGGACGAGCAACCAGAGGATGCAGACAACCAGCGTAATGTCACCCGGATGGGCAGTCAGCCCTCAGACCCCAGCACCACTGTGCATGTCCCAGTGACACTGACAGGCCCTCCTGGGGAGACCACTGTAGTTCCCAGTGAGTATCTCCCTGAACCAGTGGCAGGCCCAGCTACCTCAGTCCTTGCCGCTCAGAGTTAGTGGTTGGGGATCCAGTTTGCCTCTCGGAATTTCTTCCAGTAGGAGAGAAAGGTCTTTGCTATCAGTACCAGACCTTTGATATCTCTTGGCTTTCCATTGCTCCAGAGGCAGAACAATGCTAAATACCTTTGTCTCTCTTCCTAAAAATGCTTTCACGTTGCTATCTTATGTCAGGCTCCGTGTCAGAGTGCTAAGAACACAGTGGAAGGTGGCCAATAGTAGCCAGAAAGGCCACAATGTTCATCTTTGGTTGCTTGACAAGCGGTGGTCAGGACTGGTGATAGAGTAGGAAGGCAGAGCAGGACTGTCATCACGCACTCCTGGCGCCTTACCTCCCCCACCCCTACCACATCTTGGTCTGACTTGCTCTTTCTTCCCTTGTGTGTGCAACCAGGAAGAAGCATGCAGTAAGAGCCCAGTGAATCTGCCATGTAGTAGGTGACAGATGTGGTCCTCACAAGGCTGATGTTAGAATGGAGAGCACACCAAGAGGCACTCCAGGGAGAGAGGCAGGGCCTGCGGAGGGCCAGGGAAGCACTGAGCTCTGACATAGGCCAATCACATGCAGTCCCTCACACACTTTGTGAGCAATGCAGGGCACTGACTTCTAGCTGCTTGGCCACCAGTTTCTGTGAGTTTCCTCTGAGGAAACTTGGTCTTGGCCATTCTTGTTCCACTTGCCCTGTGCCAAGTGAGTCTGTTTACCCAGCCTCCTCTCTCATTTCTCTTTAGAGTAGTCAGACACTGAGCCCAGGGACCCTGCTGGGACTTTGTTTACACTTGGCCTATGCATACTGGTAGCCATAGACCTTTTATCAAAGCACACAGATTTTCGAATTGGCTTTAAAAAAAAAAAAACAAAGAAAACAAACTTTATCATTATAGAATTTTGTGGCTTGGTGGTTCATTTCTTACTACATTAAAAGTCCACTGGCTTTATCCATCCACCTGTTGGATGGATTCAGGTTAGTTCCAGTTTTGATAGCTATCAACAGACAGGCATGTTTGGGGTTAACGTGGATGTACTTACTTCTGTGAGTGCATATATAAGCATGACTGTGGAGTTGTGTGTGGGTAAGACTGTGTTTAGATTCATAGGACACTGCAGTCTGTTTTCACTGTGACTGGGCGGCTCTCTTCCATAGCAATGGGTGAAGTGCTTATTGCTTCTGTGACTGACTTTGGTATTACCAGTGGTTTGGACTTTAGTTGTTCTAATGAAATGCATAGTAGAGTTTGTTTAAACTTGCAACTTCCTAATGAAATATGATTTTGAGTAATTTTTATTATGTATACTTGACATTTGTACACCTTTGGTGAGGTTTTTATTCGGGTCTTTTGCCTACTTTTAATTGATTTGTTTAATAATAATTAACTTTCTCTCTATATATGTATATATATATTATTTATATATATGTATGTTATTTTAATTTTTATGTGTGTGTGTTAAGTGTTTTCCTTGTATGTATACTTTTGCATCATGTGCGTGCCTGCTACTGGAGGAATCAGAACAGATAGGGCTGGCATTACAGATGGTCATAGGCTGCCATAGGGTGCTGGTTCCTGAACCCAGGCCCTGCAAGAGCAGCAAGTGCTTTTTCTCCAGCCCCTCTTTGTATATTTTTCACAGAGGTCTTTTTTTTTCAAATGTATTTTGTATTTCTCCTAGGTTCTGGCTTGGAGTTTCAGTTTCTGAATGCTTGGCATGTTTTGTTCTTTGCTTTCTTCCTAAGACAAGTGTCACTGAGTAGCTCTGGTGGTGACCTCTGCCCTCTGCCTGCCAAAATCAGAGATGTTCATTAGCAGACGTGTGCTCTGTCTGGCATTCTTGAGTGTTGACTTTGGGGGTTAATCTGATATTTGTTACAGCTTCTCTCAGAAGAAGAAGAAGAAATCTAGGCTATTGAGTTTTCACATTTTTTTTTT
>JADRCC010020926.1:0-14678 GCA_019843855.1 Hylomyscus alleni
CCCCCCCCAAATCTGCCCCTGCCATGTGTATGTGCACACACACACATTCATACATACACACAGAGTCATTTATTATTAAGCTTACCTTGAAGTTAGCACCCAACCATGTGCCCTGTCTTCCATGATACAACAATGTCCTGTCATTGCACATACATGACACTTTCTGTTCCAGCTCACTTGCCCCGCCCCCAGTAGCCCCACCTCATGCAGTCCTTCTATGCTTCCTCAGTCACTCTGCCCTCTCTTTTGTAGTTGGGTGACATCCAGTAACTTTTTCTAAAGCTTGAAGTAGAACACAGAGTCAAGCATTAAATCTTCAATGTATAGCTTGATGACATTTTCTTAGCACTACCCATTGGGCTTTGGTACCTCCTTTTGGTCTTTCTCTTCTTCTTGTATCTCAGGTGGCATATCCTTTGGCTTGTGACCATCTCTTCCTGTTCTGGGTCTCTCTTTCACTCTCTGTTCCATTTTCTTTGCACTACCCTGCCATCTATGTCAAAATGAGGTTGACAGTGCAGGTGGGCTGAGGTATGTATCATCCTGGAGACAGAAGATAGTGGGATGACCCTGTTACTCTTCCCCTACCTCCCCAAATAGCCTGCTCCATGATGCTGACGCTGGTCATCTGAGCTTTGTGGAGGAGGTGTTTGAGAATCAGACCCGGCTACCTGGAGGCCAGTGGATTTACATGAGTGATAACTACACAGATGTGGTAAGGGGTTGCTGCAGGTGGGCAGCAGTATGCTTTTTCTGGGGTCCTGGGTATTGGGCCCCACGGAGAGCCTGTGGCTCAGAAAGATGGATGTTTCCCCCCTGCCCTTACTTGCTGAGATGACTGCTCTGTGCTCCAGCGAGATGGTGACCTCGAATCATGTGGGTGCCCAGTCTATCTCTTTACGTTTGCCTATTGTGTCTCTAGAATGGGGAGAAAGTGCTTCCGAAGGATGATATTGAATGCCCGCTGGGCTGGAAGTGGGAAGATGAAGAATGGTCCACAGACCTCAATCGGGCTGTTGATGAACAAGGTGGGAACACATACAGCCTTGGGTCCCACCCCAGCCAGCTCCTAGTATGCCAGTGAGATAGCAGAAGGCCCCAGGCAGTTGTCTGGCTTTCAGTGGGCTAATTCACCTAGGAAACTTCCTGAACACACCTCTACTTCAAGCTATCAATTAGGACCAGAGGTTTTAGCTGCTCAGGGTCTGAGCATGAGAGATGCTTAGGAGAGATAAAGATTTTGCCGAGACAGTGACTAACAGGTTTCACCTTACCGCCTAGGCTGGGAGTACAGCATCACCATACCCCCAGACCGGAAGCCAAAACACTGGGTCCCTGTTGAGAAGATGTATTACACTCACAGGCGGCGACGCTGGGTCCGACTACGCAGGAGGGACCTCAGCCAGATGGAGGCACTGAAGAGGGTGAGCCAATGGGAGGTGGATGGAGCTTCCGGATGGAGGAGGCCAGTGGATGTAGGGTAGACCTGTATGCATTAACAACCATGTGAGTGAGCGTGTAGCATTCATTATTGACCTGTACTGTTATAGTTATATAGATATATTGCTGTGATGGCGAAACATTATAACCAAGGCGACCTATAGAAAAGGAGTTCATTTGGGCTTACAGTTCCAGGGGTTAGAGTCTATCATATTTGAGGAGTAGGCATGGCTGCTGGAAGGAAACCCAGAGTTCACACCTTGAAACATGAGCATGAAGCAGAGAGGAAAGCCCACTCCCAGAGACACAGTTTCTCTAGCAAGGCTATACCACCTAAAGCTCCCCAAACAGTGCCATCAGTTGGGGACAAGTATTCAGATTCCCAGGGGGCATTCTAATTCAGAACACCACAAGACCCAGTGACAGGTCATTGATAGGTCACACCCAGATCAATTTAGCACACAGACACATCACACTGAAAATATGGGTCGAACTCGGCACACAGATCACACCTCCACCACAAACACAGACCACACTCAAAACATGTAGGCCAGACCAGGCTCCACAGATCACACCTGGTACTCACCGACACCCACAAACACATAGGGTAGATGTGAGTTACGTGGAATTTCCCGGCAGCATTCACTTAAGTCCCAGGAGGCTCAAGGATGTCAAAGAAGTGCCTTGTTTTTGGCTTCCTAGAGGAAGACTCTGTAGCATGGAGTCTATACCGGGGCAAGCAAGCCTGTGGCCTGGCAGGGGCTCTTGAGCCTCACAGATACCTCACCTGGAGGCAGGGGATGGGGTGTTCACCTTCTGAGTTGTCTGCCACTGGCTACTGTCTGGCAGGATGTCCTGTGTCATACACATCTCCACAGGGAGGTGGTTTACTAGTGGTGGGCTGTGTCCTGAGCCCAGACTTCTAGTTCCTGGTGATAGGCCACAGTGTTAGTGTGTTGGCTTGTGAAGGACCAAGAGCCATCAGTGTTTACCCGGACCATGTCATGGAACACAGGACAGGCCCACAGTGAGCACACATGACCACATATGCTTGTCTCAGAGTCTGGGGATGCCTCTGCTTAACCCAGCCTCAGCACCTGCCTTCCTTGGATCCTCTTGGCATCCATTCTCCACCCCTAAGAACACATTTGGGTTTTGGTAGCAGAACCAGGCCTCTCCCACTGTAAGCGCAGTCTTTAGAGGAGTCAGCTTTCTTCTTCCTTTAAGCAGAGGCTCTAGAGAGGGATGTCTGGGGTCTGAAGAGAGGTAAGCGTTTTGGACAAGCTGCTGTGGACCAAGCTGACAGCTCTTTCTCTCCATAGAGGACATCCAGTTGTTAGAGGTGTGGACTTTGCTTAGAGGGCCCAGACTGAGTTGATATCTAACAGCAGTGCTCTCTCACAGGGCCCAGGGCCAGGCATTTCCAGGCTTCCTGTGGGAAAGGATCCCCTGAGAGGAGAGGCAGGAGCCCCTCACAGTTGGCTTAGGTTCACATCCTGGTGAGAAGTAGTCTGAGCTTAGGAAGCGGTCTCTACATTTTGCCTCTGAACTGTAGACCCATTTCTGTGTTTAGAAGCTAGGATGTGAACGATAAAAAGGAAACAAGAAGGAAAGCTTGGATTTGGGCAGTCCACCCCTAGTTCAAATAAACAGCCCTGAAGAAGCCAGTGTCTAGCCCAGCTGCTCTCTACCTTCCCCACTGGCCTCCTCCGCTACCTTGTGGCCTAGGAGCCTCCTTTCCCTCCTGGGTTTCCTACTCAAGGCTTCTCAAAGCCACCTTCTTCCAGGTGGCTCTTCCGGGCTTACCTCTTGGAACTCTGCCCTGTCTCTCCCTCTTAGCTGCCTTCTCTCTCCTGCAGCACAGGCAGGCAGAGGCTGAGGGCGAGGGCTGGGAATACGCCTCTCTCTTTGGCTGGAAGTTCCACCTGGAGTACCGCAAGACAGATGCCTTCCGCCGCCGCCGCTGGCGCCGTCGCATGGAGCCCCTGGAGAAGACAGGACCTGCAGCTGTGTTTGCCCTTGAGGGGGCCCTGGTACATTGGGTTGCATCTGGCTGGGCTTGGGTGGGGTACAGCATGACTTTCCAAGGCTGATGTGGGACAGGCACGGAGCCCCCAGGGTCATGGCTTTTAGATGGAACATTGGCCAGTCGTCCTGGCTTTGGTCCCTGTGGGGTGGCATGTGGGAAGAGTGAATAGCGTTCTGGGTGTCTTCCTGAAATAAGACAGCTTCTTTCTTGACACTGGAAGACCCACTGCTTCTCCGAGTGTGAAGATGAGAGCAGAGAGGGAGGAGGCCTCACTCTGAATGGCTCACCAGACAGCAAAGCCAAGGGACTTGGAGCTTTCTGCAGAGATGGGCTGGGATAGATGGGAGAAGTCTGGGAGTGACTGGAAAGGTCTGGTGACCCCGGTATATCCTTGACTGGCCATAGTTCTCCCCAGGCAGAGACTTGCTAGCGTTTAGGGGAGACATGTACCTGTGAAAGGGAAATCTTGGATGGCTACCTGTCTCCTGCGACCTTTCCATAATTAGTAGTACCGAGATTGCCTCAAGTTACTCAAGATCTGGGTGACGAGTCCCCGGAAGAGATGATGGCATACAGCCTGTTCTCTGCTCTCTGTTCTGCTGGACTGGAGACTCTTGGAGACAGGGTAAAAGGCCTGAATGAAACCACCACTTCTGACATGCAGCCGGCATTACGTGTACATTCTTTGTGGGTGCTCTGGGGTGTGAGCCTGGGAGGCAGGCCCTATTATTAGCCTGTACACACAAGACTGTCTGTACCTGTGTATATGTGCACATCAGTGGGTCAGAGCAGCTTAAGACCTGGGAGAGTCTAGTAGGGTGGGTCCAGGATGTGATGAATGGAAGCAGAGAAGGAGGCAACAGCCAGCGGTGACCCACAGAAGCTGGACAGAGAGGCCCTCCATCTCAGTAGTGCAGAAGAAGAGGCCCTCTGGAGGCCAGGTGACAGCCTGTCACAGGCTCATAGAGAGAACCTGCTCTAGACAAAGCCTGGGAGAGAAGCAGGATCATCAGAGAGCGGTGGGCCACTAAACAGCTGTCAGTCAGGACAGGAGGAGATCCGTGGTTTCCATGAAGCAGGGTTGTGGGTGGCTGTCTTTGTCCTGTGGTGGCCTGGATTGGGATAGGAGGAAGAGCTTGAGGAAGGCTGGGCAAGCACTGAAGGGAGAGGACTCGTTCCAATTAGGCTAGGGGGATGAGTAGGGTGGATATTACAGAGACTCCATTCTTACGGGCTGATGAACAAGGGGGTTTTGGGCTTTGGGCTTTGGGCTTTGGGCTTTGGGCTTTGGGCTTTGGGCCTCACTTAGCTGGAAAGTGCTGGAGAGGAGCCAGGTATTAGGTGGCAGGAAATTGAGGTTTTTAAGGGCTGGCTTTCTTCTTGGTAGCAATGATAATGCCGGTGGCAGAAGACATGCCACATCCTGACAACCACAGCTAGACTAAGTCGTGCTGTCCTCCTCCCATATGGAGAGCCCAGAGTGGCTCAACTCTGGGAAGAAAATGGCCCTAGCTGATTGGCTACCTGTGCCTGGCCCTGTGCCTGAGATGGCAGGTGGGAGGTTCGAGGTGACCACACGTGGGCTCTGTGATTGGCAGCATCACTAGATTTGATAGAAGATGTTCTGAAAAGGAAAAGAAACCGGAAATAGTGGTAAGCAGAGAGTTCTGGAGGGTGGGGCTTGGACTCTTAATGGGCACCAGGGAGGCAATGTTGAGCATAGGTGAGGTCTGATGGAGGAGGGATTGGGGACCATGAATAAAGTAGCTAGCTATGGAAAGTAACTGAGGGAGATAGTATCCTGTCAGAAGATCCAGGGATGAGACAATCACATAAAGAAGGAGCCCAAGGGCCAAGGTGGTATTTGGAATGGCAGAGGGACACACAGGGGTGTCAGAGGCCCAGTCATGTTAGATGGGAAGGGAGCTGAGGGTGTGAGGCCACAGGGTGAGCCCAGTGTTGCTATGAGTTCACTGCTGGCTCTGGCAAGTCTGACATTCAATGTAGCTGTGAGGAAAACAGATCTAGTGGCTGCCTGAAAGGCCACCAGGGCAGGCAAGCAGGAGGAGCTGGAGTTGAGTGTCAGCTGGGAGGGGTGGGACATGCGACTAGAGGTGCCCAGGTACCAAAGCAGGGTGGGACTTGGAGAAGGAAGTCAAGCAGGGCTGGGAGACGTGGGCCCAAGATTTTTGAAGTAATGACTGGAGGAATGGGGCAGGGTGGTCATGAGATTTCCCATAAGCAGAGACATTGACTACTCTGTTGTTCCTGGGGGGAGCATGTCGTGGGATTATCCCAGAAGTCACATGTCAAACTGAAAGACACGGGAGGGTTGATGGATTTTGATTCATTTGTGATTAGCTTATGGAAGAAACCAGCCCCAGGAATCCCTCCGCATCTCTGGGGACCATGACTGCCAGAGAATCTGAGGGAGGATCTGAGAATCTGAGAAGCAGAAAGCCAGAGCACCCCTGAAGCCTGTCACCCTATCACCTTTACACCTAGTTCAGGGCAGGCATAGCAGACATCAGGGACCGGCAGCGGTGCCCAGGTAACAACACTAGGCAATCTGTCCTGAGATGCAACATGGGCATGAGTTCTGGTCCCTGGTGCATTACCCAGAGTTCTGCAGTGTCCTTAGGAGTTCAGTGTCTGGACAGAGCCATTATCCTTTTTGGTAGTAAACTGCCCGGATCACTTTGTAACTGAGCACATCGGAGCATGTGTTCTGATGGGTTTGAATGTCCTTTCAGCCCCACATACTCATGAGACATGCGTACTCAGACTCATGATCACACTCCACATGCCCCCACACCATACTCCCTTTCTACAGTCACCTTCGCATGCTTCTAGTCTGGCCTAAGCTTACTGGCCTTGCCCTGGAACATTCTGGTGTCTTGACCCAAGGGCCAGAACTCATGCCCGTGCTGCATCTCAAGACAGATTGCCTAATGTTCTGTTACCAGGGCACGGCTGCTGGTCCCTGATGTCTGCTGATGCCTGCCCTGAACTAGGTGTAAATGTGATAGGGTGAGAGGCTTCAGGGATGCTCTGGCTCCTTCTGCTTCTGCCTTCCATGCCTCTGGGACTATCACTCATGGAAGAGATTGTATCTCAGCAGCCCTGGAAGATTAAGCAGTGACTGTGCAGGCTAATGAGCAGAAGTCAACTAAGGACTGGTTACAATGCTGGCTCTGACACAGTGTCCGGGTGGGGTACCAAGAATCTCTACATCTAACAAGGTCCTAAGGGCTGCTGCTGCTGCTGCTGCTGCTGGCTCCAGGGCCATCTTTGAGTAATGAAGATAGAAGATAGCGTGCACTGGCCTCCACTTAGATGCTTTTCTGAGAGACTGCGTGTATGACCAGAGTCTTGGATGGTAGGGCAAGATCAGATCGCTTGCTCTGCTGCCCTTTGGTAGATCCGATGCTGGTAGCTTGGTCCATGAGGAGCTCCTGTGTGATTTAGGTCTGGGAGAGAGAGAGAGAGAGACTCATGTGTGAGTGTGGATAAACCTGCTGCCTTCTGTATAGAACTTAGCTGTTCTATAGTTATTCCAGAGTGACCATGTTGAGGGGGAGGGTGCTCGGAGGAGGTTATAGAGATCTTGAAAGAGCCAGGGAAGGACTATGGGTGGGGTTAAAGGAACCTCCTAGGAATCTGATGGGTTTGAATGTCTGGGCCCTAGCACCAGGCCTGGTTATGCCTTGCCTTCTACTACCCCTTCCCTGGCCTGTGCATCCTTGGCAAGGCTGGGCCTGGTCTGCCAGCTCCCTCTGGAAATCGTCTCTTTGGAAGGCAGGCCCTGTCTGCTCGTTAGCACCAGCAGCAGGGGCCAAGCCTGGCTCCCTCCTCAGAGCGGGAGGCCCTGGCTCAGTCTGCTAAGCGTCTGCTGTCTCCATCCCGCGCATTATTTTATTTTCGTATTATTCTTTTTCCAGCTAATATCCTGGCATTCCCAAAGACACCGGTTTCATAATCTTCCTGGCGTTCCCAGGGAGCTGGGAATCGGAGTACAAAGCCGCTATTATAGCGTGTTCCATCAGCCTCCTCCTTACCCCACACCCCTTGCTGCCGCCACAACCACCACCGCCCGGCTCCCACCCAGTCACCCCCTCCTGACGCCACCAGCCTCTCTGGGAACTCTGGTGATGGCTGCTGAGGATGAGCTCACGGAATCTGTCCTGTTGCCCTTGCCCTAGGCCTGCCCTCCAGGCACAAGGATTTTTCCAAGCCCTGCCTCTGCACTTGGCCTTGCAAGAGGGGCAAAGCCTCCTGAGCTTCAGAGGCAGCCTGGCTGGGAGGGAGGGAGGAGACAGGCCTGAAGCATGTGCATATGCTGGCGGCCTTGGTGCCTTCTAGAGCTGAGAAAGTCTTCCATGCCTAAAGGTGCATGTGACGTGTGAGCCTTGGCGCTGCATGAGCCTTGGGGACGTTGGATACATTCCCCTCCCCCGCACCCCCCCTTCTGTGTGTGTGTGTGTGTGTGTGTTCCCCTACCGTTTGGCAGATCTGATGCTTTTCGTATGTGTCTGTATGATGGCTAAAATTCTAGTGTCAGGCCCCTGGCATTATCTCCTTCTCTAGGACATCCAAGTTTCTAAGAAAGAATTACTGTGTCTTTTTAATCACGTGTCGCAGATCATGCGAATAGGTTTACATATTGCCTTATCTGCTGGCATTAGCCCATTTTACAGCTGGGGACAACTAGCCTAGCTCCTGTCCACACATGGCTCTTTAAATTCTTTTCTAAAGTAACCGGAATAAGGAAGTGCAGTTCACACTGGGCGGTGCAGCTATGGTGTGGTGATGTCATTGTAGACGGTTCTTCAAGTCCAGGATGTTACTACGGAAGAGATTCATCTGCACCTGTCCCGGAACCTACCTAGGGTAGACAGCTGCTCTTTCCCTTCCTCAGGCACTTTCTGACTCTTGGCCAGACCACCAACTGCTATTTTCACCTTCGCTTTCACTGGTGTCTCTTCTCCTCCACCCAGGGTGCTTTGGAGTGGCCCTAGGGAGAGAAGATCTGAAGCATCAGAAGGCTGCACTTGGCTAGGCTAGCGTCCTTGGTTATCCTTGCTCCCTGCAAGGATACTAAGTCGGATATTAAGTCAGACAGGCAGCTCAGTTCCTTGGGGCAGCCAGGTGTGGTGAATCCATCTCACCACCCAGAAAATCTGCCATCCAGGAAGCCTGCAGTGCCGGCAATAGGTTGGCTCAGACCAAAGTGGTGAGAACCCTTAGAGACAGGTGTCACCACCCTGGGCCATTGGCAGGGAAGGGCAGCTGTGAGTTGTAAAGGCTGGGAAGGGGGTCAAGGAAAGGCCAGTGCCAGTGTGAAGTAAGTCAAGACTTGACCTGGCCAGAAATGAGATCCCATGTGGCTTGGCCAGGGTGGGGCCATCTCTGGATCTGGGATGAAGCCATGCTGTGTGTCTGGTACCCCCAAGCCCAATTCCTAGATCTGTTCCCCCTGTGCAAAGAATCCTTCAGAGATTTGCCTCCTGAGTAGCTATAGCTGGAGGTGGCTGACTTCTTGGAGGACTAGTTTATATATCAGCCCTCTGGTTCCTTTCTTGAGATAAGGTTTCATGTCTCCTAGACCAGTCTTGATCTCACTATGTAGCCTAGGGTGACCTAGAACTTCTGATCTTCCCCATCTCTTCGATGGGGATTACAGGTGTGCCCTACCCATTATAGCCTTACATAGTGCTGCAGACTGAACCCAGGGCCTTGCTCATGCTAGCCAAGCATTCTACCCATTGAGCACCATCCCCAGATCCTATGGGCTCTTGACCGTCTGAAACAAGCACTTGTTCTCAGCCTGGCGCTGTGCTAGCTGGGACGTGAGGGCTGGTAACCCCGTTCAAATAGAGGTCTCCCATCCCTCCCGTTTTGCCTGCTAGAGAGGACAGTTTGATAATGTCCCCTAAGTATATGGGTCCTGTGTCTGTTTTGCTCCAACCTGGGTTTTAAGTTGCTGAGGCCGTGAGTGTGTGTGCCTGCACAGTTGGAACCCTGAGTATGATGTCACACATGAGGGTCTATGTTCTTCTATTCCTAATTTTTAAAAAATCTGGCCTGGGGTATTATTAGCAGTCATTTTGAGAAAACAGATGTGAAGAATCAGGACACTTCCAGGCAAAGTGGGACAGACACTTGTTGAAATTCTTGAGGCAGCTGGCACAGGAAAGAACCTGCCCTGGATGTCTCTGCAGCCCGCACATGCGCACCGAGGGAGGAGACCTTGGGAGGACACTGGGCCTGAATCAGCCCACACGTGGCACTGTGTGCTCTCCAGGTTGCCTGGTGCCTTCCCAGCTCCATGGAGCTCTCGGGCGGTAGTTTTGCAAAGAGTTTAGTGAAGACTTTAGCGGCTGACTCCAAACCCTGGTTCCAGCTGCAAATTAAATGGGGTTGCACCCTTGCCTGTTATTCTACTTAAAACCTGATTGGGAAGGGAGGTCTCCAGTTCACTCCCTCTTTTAAAGGGCTTTCTTCCCTTGGTCTGGCCTGCTGTCTTGTGTGGGGTTTGTATGGTGGCAGCCAGGATAGTGCCCTGGGTCCTGGGTGTGACTTCTGGCCCCAGTCTGGCACTCAGCCCTCTGCAGTTATCTGGAACGTTGCTCAGATGCTCTGAACTAATGGATTCTGGGAGAGAAACCTTGGTCTTGTTAGAGAATCTGCTGTTTAACTTCAGGGGAGAGACTAGCGAGCCACTCTTGAACCTTGGTTTTCTTGCCCATCGGACGGGCAAGATAAAGGCATTAGCAAAACAAGAATAGAGGAGGGTTAACACACTGTGGGCCACCAGCCAAATCTGGCCCGTGGCCTATTTTGGCAAATAAACCTCTGTTGGCACAGAGCCAATGTCAGCCCTGGATGGCCTGTCTCCACATTGTGCTCTAATGGACACTGCATCTGTGACAGACCCTGACAGATAGCCCATAGTGATGAAGGTGTGAATGGCCTGGCTGCTTGTGGAGGTCCCTCATGTCCTGTCCTAGGACACGCACCACAGGCGCCTGTGGCCACTGACTTTGTTTATAGATGATGTCTAACCAGCCCTAGGAGGCAGGCTCCACTAGGAACCCAGTTTGGAGACAACTTGTTGATTCAGTTGAACTGACTTTAGATGGGAACCAGGGAAAGCGATCCATCTCTATGTCATCCCAGTGTTCCCCCACAACTGCTGATGAGGCCACAGTGAAGACAGTGGAGATCTAGAGGGTCATCTGAGGGTCCAGCCAATGCTCAACTGCCAGCTCTCCAGGGTCCCCTGCTCAGGCTTGGTTCATGTGGGACATTCCCAGATGTGTGTGGATTTTCTTTTCTTTCTCTTTTTTTTTTTTTTTTTGTTTTCTTTGACTTTTTTTAGACAGAGTCTCATGACAACCTAGGCTGCCCTAGAACTCACTCTGTAACTCAGGCTGCCCTAGAACTTCTTGCTCTCTCATGCCACAGGATCCCAAGAGCCAGGGCTATAGGCTTGTGCTACCATCTCTGTTTTGAAATATAGTTTCTTTTTTTTTTATAAAAAGATTTATTTATTTTATGTATATGAGTATACTGTAGCTGTACAGATGGTTGTGAGCCATCATGTGGTTGCTGGGAATTGAACTCAGGACCTCTGTTCTCTCCGGCCCAAAGATTTATTTATTATTATACGTAAGTACACTGTAGCTGTCTTCAGACACACCAGAAGAGGGCATCAGACCTCATTACGGATGGTTGTGAGCCACTATGTAGTTGTTGGGATTTAAACCCAGGACCTTCAGAAGAGCAGTCAGTGCTCTTAACCACTTAGCCATCTCGCCAGCCTGAAATACAGTTTCTTAAGTTGTGAGTGTAGACGGTTTCCTTGTCTGTCTAATAACGTCCTTGCAGAGACCCGGGTCTGTAATCTACAGTCCCAGCACTTACCACCCTGGGGTCTCTAGCCCTGTTTGCAGGAACAGACAGATGGGTGATAGTTAGGTCCTGCTATAGGGTCCTTCCCAGTGGTCCTGACACCAGGCTCTTCTGGCTTCTTCTGCCTGTCCTGTGGTAGGAGTGGTCTTCCCTGGAAGAAGGAAGAGGGCACCACTTGTGCTAGGCTATGACTCTCTACTTGATTTGGTCAATGCAGGGAAAAGATTCCAGGAGTCCCCCGGATAGTCCCAACATTCCTCTGAGGCCTTGTTGATTCCTACCCCCAGCTAAAATCTGGCATCTGAGACACTGTCCCCAGCCTTCTAAGCTTGTGGTTGCTCTGCCCACCCTTTCCTCATTGTCTCCCTCCTACCTCTCCACATGGGTGCTGATAGGGTCCCCCGGAATACGGGTCATTCAGAACTCCCCTTTGAGACTGCAACCACCTTCCTGGTATAGCTCTCAAAGAACCCCAAACATGTTGTTGGGTCTTTTCTAGGTCCCCATTTCATCCAGATAAGAGAAGGGGCCCCTTTTGTAAGACACTAAGAACCTGCCTACCTCCTTTTGGTGAAGGACTTGGAGGTCAGTACCTGGCAGGCCCAACTAGGCTTGGCTTCAGCTTTGGGGACATTTGGGGGCACTCCATAGCATCTCCTAGGCCCACTTTCTATTCCTTACTGCCTCAGGCTCCTTCAGGGATCCATGGCCTCCTGCCGGGCAGCAGTGGGTTGGAGGCCGCCCAGTCCCCCGCTGAGGGAGCCACAGGATCCCATACACAGCTTGCCCTAGGACACAGTGTGTGGCCACAGACGGCATGGCTGCCAGCCCCAGCCTGGGAGTCTCCGCATGAGCTATGGAGTGAAGAATGTGACTGTGGGAAACCCAATGCCCTAGGCCAACAAGGCTGGGTAGGAGTGGGTGAGGGGCAGATGGCAGAGACCCCAACAGCAGCATCCCATGACACCTGGCTGTTCACAGAATCCCACTAGGCATCTCCACTCCAGTTTTCCCACCTGCCATCTCAGCCCTCCTTTGCTCCCCCTACCCATGATTACACCATACCTATTGCCTTCCCCAAAGGGAAGCTCCAAAAACCCTGCTCTGCCTTTCTGACATACAGAGCAGCTTGTTGGTTACCAAGACATCCTGGGGGTTCCTCCTTTGGCAGAGTCAGACCCTGGCCTTCTGAGGTGAGGAGAACACTGTTAGCCACACAGTTAACTTCCTCCTGTCTGGGATCTTTGGTCCTTGAGCTGCCTATATTGCCCAAGGGAAGGCATGCGGAACTTTCTGTCACTGGAGCCAGCTCTGGACTGGGGATAGGACAGGGTGGGAGTGGGGGGTGGGGGGTGGGGGTGGGGATGGGGGGGAGGAGGTGTGTGATATAAAGCGTATAAAGGTTGTCTCTGCATACCTTTTCTGCTTTCGTTCAGAAGACAAACTGGAGAGGTAGTAAGCTGCTGAAAGTAGGCAGCCAAAAACAAAAACAAAAAAAGCTCATGCTTAGGGAGCTGGAGAGATGGCTCAGCGGTTAAGAGCACCGACTGCTCTTCCAGAGGACCTGAGTTCAAATCCTAGCAACCACATGGTGGCTCACAACCATCCGTAATGAGATCTGATGATGCTTTCTTCGGGTGTGTCTGAAGATAGCTACACTGTACTCACATATAATAAATAAATAAATAAATAAATAAATAAATCTTAAAAAAAAAAAAAAGCTCATGCTTTGCAATGACCTAGCCGAAGGAAGATCTAAAGTTAGTAGAGCAGAAAGGGTGTGCTGGGTGGGAAGGGCAGCCTGTGCAAAGGCCCTGTGGCAGAAGGAGGAAGGTAAGCGAAGACATTATGCACAGTTTGAGAGAAATAAATTTTTGAAATATGGACACTGGAAAAAAAAAGAAAGCTAGAGAGGAAGAAGTAGAGCTCTAGGTGAGGAACTGCTTACCACAGGACTGGAGAAGTGACATAGTTAAACAGATAGGGACCCTGAGTGGCAGATGCTGAGGGCTGTGGGGTTCTCATCTGGTTTTGTATGAACGTGTCTAAATGAGGGGTACTGCTATTCCCTTAGGTGACATCTGACAGTGTCTGGAGATATGTTGGCAGTCATAACTAAGTGGGATGCTACTGATATCTAGCTAGGCGTCTAGGGATGCTTCAAACATGCTTAGGGTACCAGTGCCCTCACCACGGGGAGTATCCTAGTGCAGAGGGTTCACAAGCCCACAGATGAGAACCAGGGTTTCGGGAACTTGCCATCGGCCATGGCAGCCACCTTTCCTTTATCCACTCTGGGAACCCCAGGCACAGGCTGGTCCTCCTGCTTTGCTGTAACTGCCCATGGCCTGGGATGGTCCTCAGTGGGCATCACTACCCAGAACATGAACTGTTGCCCTGGTCTCCTCTGCTTAGGAGAGGTGGCTTCACACTTCAGACTTGGTTCTGCATTCTCTGGGGGTTGTCTTCCCTTGTCTGAACTCTGGCTCCTGTCCTCTGTCTCGAAAGTTCCAGGGTCTAGCTCTGGGGATGGTCCCTGGATTTAGTTCTACATAGAGGTAATGGAGAAGGTAGGGAGTTGCTAACCGGCTGACTGGTACCAGCATTACCAGGCCTCCCTTCACACGTTGACTTCATGGTGTCTCTCAAGGCTCTTTTCCTCAGTTTGTCCCTGAGAATTGCTTTAGCCCACTTGCTGTGGACCATATAGGGTGACTGGACCTTCTTTGGGAGTCAGGACAGGTCAGGAAACCTAAGCCTCATGAATTCTCAAGAGGAATTCTAATGGGTCCCAAGCCAGGCCTGGAATATCTGTTGCAGCCCCTGTGTAAGTCCCAGAGAGGGGACTATCCCTTCTGATCTCAGGCTGCAGGCCCAGTGCTTGCATATGGATCCAGAAAATACTCCCAGCAGCTCAGGGAACGGCACTGTGAAGGGAGGTGGGAGGGGAGGTACAAAGAGTGTGTGTCCTGGTAGCCTCAGCAAGCAGTGATGCATTGTGGGTCCTGTGAGGTGGGCAACTTCCCTTGCATGTGCCCACATCGCCTGCTTGCAGGATGTCTGTGTCTGGCTGGGCTGAAGACAAGGGGCTAAAGTCCTGTATTGTCCATCCCCAGAAGAGCCTGTTCCCTGCTCCCCACTTCAGCAGTGGCAGAAGCATCAAGGTGTGCGTGCATGGGTGTACATGCATGTGTGTATGTGTGTTGTGTGTGTGCGCATGCATGCGTGCATTTGTATGTGTGTGTATGTGGTGTGTGTATGTGTGTGTGTGTATGCATTTGTGTGTGTGTGTGTG
>JADRCC010020968.1:0-12412 GCA_019843855.1 Hylomyscus alleni
TGAGCGTTTGTTGAAGGTGAATATTGGAAGTTGCTTGGAGGCAGAACTTCTTTCTAGATACCTTGACAGAGCATGTCAATGTTTATAAAGTGATGCGCTTCATTTCGAGAGCGCTGTGACATTCTGACGGATCCACACCGATCCAATCAACTCTCCGAAAACACTACGCGACCTGTCAGGGACGTACTTAAAAAAGGCAGAAAAGACCCTCAAGGAGAAGATGCTGACGTAAGCCCGGGAACGCCGGGAGTCGCCGTCACCCGTCCCTGACGCACTTCCGGCGCGACACTTTTCCCTCCACGCCTGGCCTGGGCTGTGGGGGAGGGAGGCGGTTAGTGGGCTTTAGCGCCTTTCCTGACGGCGGTAGATTTGAAGCGCGTTACAGGACCGGGCTCGGAGAAGAGAAGCCCGTGGCGGTGCAGGTGAGGGACGCGGAAGCGTCTGTCGGCGCGGCGTCATTTTCTGCGGGCTTTGGGTACGAGAGCGGGAAGGGCCTGGGGCGAGGGGCGGAGCCGCGGCGGGCTTCTGGGCCGAGGTAACCGTCTTTCCGACGAGGTCTCTAGGCTGCTCGGGCTCGGAGGGGTGGCCCCGGGGATCGCGGCGCGGCCTGAGACACCGTGGTGGTCGGGCGGCTTGCAGCCGAGCCCCGGGGGCGAAGAAAGCCGCTCTTCCTCTCCAGCCCCCGCCCTCCCCGCTCGGCGCACACCTCCCTGACGCATTTTGCCGCACAAGCTGTAATATGGCGGCAGCGACAGCGGCCTCGGCTCCCGGGAACTAGGTTCGTTTTGGATGCTTCCAAACCGTGAGACGGAGCGCTGCTGCGTGGTAGGTGGGACGTTTGGTTGGGGAAGGGGGAGGTGCAGCGCGAGGGCCTGTCAGGTTAGGGTTAGGGAGGGACGGGCGCAGAGCCAGAATCACCGGGAATCAAATCGACTACGAGCTCTCCTCCCGACCTTTTCCTCTGGTAGGACAGCGGCCGTCGGGCATGCCTAAGTGACACAGGCCCTGGGTGTTAAGGATACTCCTAAAACTCAAGTGCGAGATGTTAACCTTAGGTCTCTAGAAGTTTTCTCATGTTCCTGAGCAACTGGAAGCGCCCGGGCCTTTGGGAAGGAGGATTCGTTTAGGAGAAGATGGTTTCTGAACCCCGTTCGCCTTTAGGAAAAACGTACTGATTTGTTCCGTATTTACTCTGATGTCTTAGCCGGCAACGATGTCTCATTCTGTTTTAGAAAACCTTACGAAAGCACCACCTTGTGCACTCAGTTTGATTTCTTAGCATGAATGCATTACCTACGCCACAAGACTCTTTTGTTTGTTTGTTTTTGATCACCAGCACATTTAAGAAATAATACAAGTGTTTTGAAAATTTGGAGGTTCCATATTAACTTTCAGCAGCTAAATCCAGAAAAGATACATATTTTTGTTGGTGTCACTCCCATTGTATAAAGAATATGATGACTAGTAATCGCTATTTTGTAACAGATACTTGGCAGTTCGAGTAAACGTTTTTTATGAGTTTTCAAAGATTGCCATAAAGTCCAGGAGCTGCACAGATGCTTAGAAAGGCCACTTCTTTAATTTTTTTTTTAAAACATACCTAAAAGTGTAACTCCTGATCTGGTGTCACAGTGTCTATAATCTCAGGCTGAAGAGAAAGGGTCACCAATCAAGGCCTGCCTGAACAACTTGATAAGACAAACAAAAACACCTTTGAATAATATGAAGTGTAATTAGTCATGTAATAGTTTACATTCCTCTCTGTTTAAAAGAAGCTAATTGCTTAACAGTTTCTTTAAGCTTCCTTGAATTGATTGGATTGTCCTACTTGCTCCCTAAGTAGGTTGGGGGGTGTGTGTGTGTGTGTGTATCTTTCACAAAAAATTGTATTTTTGTGAGATTTTATTTCTATAGGCCGAAATTTGGACCTTGAGATTTGCAGGCAGTACTTCAGATATTCGGAGAAGACTGCTATAATTGCACCTTTGTGTTTTTCTGATAGGAAACATTTTCTGCTTTGTTTTAGGTCTATGGCATTGTTAGGACAAGTACCACTGAGCTATATTCCCAGCCCTTGTTCTCCACTTGTTTGTGTGTATGGATTTAAGACTTCACAACGGGGGGCGGGGAGGGGGGAGTGCTAGGTCACTGGACCACAAACTAACCCCTAAGCTTTTGGAATACCTGTTAAGCATTGTTTTTCCACCAACTCAGTTTGTGTATACCACCAGTAGTTTGTGTATATCAAAACAAAAACATTAAAGTAAAAGATTCTATTTGGAAGAACATAGGTGTCTTTTCCTGACAGCTCAAAATGTTGGCTTGTTTTATTTAATTCATCAGCAGTGTATATATTTGTAAATGTATGCAAATGTTTCTAATCAATTAATTTTCATTTCTTACTTGATCCATGTGCATACTTTAATGAGATGATGAAGCTAGTTTGAATGTTAAAGTGCTTCCCTAGCAGGTAATTTTTTTTAAAGGGAGGGATATATTTTTGCCCACAGTTTTGGAGGTCTCAGTCCTATTGGCCTGTTCCTTTGTATCTTGTGACAAGGCATTACAAAGTGGGGAGGACACAGTAGAGCAAAATGTCTTCTTGTGGAGTCCAGGAAGCAGAGGATGGAGGGAGGGGGCTGTCCCAATAATACCTTCAAGGACTCACTTCCAGTGAGTCGCTTCATTCCATTAGTTCCCATCTCCTAAAAGATCCACCATCTCCCAAAAGTGCCAAAGACTGACAACCAAACCTTTGACACACTGCCTTTGGGGGACAATTTCTAAACTTCAAGAAAGTATCTTCTAAACTTGCTTAATGACAAACATCAACTGATATGCCAGTATAGATTAAGAGAATTTCAGAAGACCCTAACCCTAGATGAAAAGTTATTGTCAGTTGATGACTGCTGAAAACGGGAAGACTTTTAAGTTCTCCTCAGAGATGAGAGACCCTGATAGGTTATCCAGTCCCACAGAGTCCTAAAACACAAGGACATATGTACAACATTACATGGGCCCAGTACGTTGTATGTGTGTGTGTATAAAATAGAGGACATGAATTTAAGAGGACTTTAGGGAGGACATAGGTGAGGGAGTATTAGAAGCAATTTAAATATAATATTACTCAATGTATGGAATTCTCAAATTTTTTTAATTAAGTTTTTTAAAAATCCAAATGTAACAGGTTCCCCCCCCCCCCTTTTTTTTTTCCGGGACAGGGTTTCTCTGTGTAGTCTTGGCTGTCCTGGAACTCACTCTGTAGACCAGGCTGGCCTTGAACTCAGAAATCCACCTGCCTCTGCCTCCCAAGTGCTGGGATTAAAGGCGTGCGCCACCACTGCCCGGCTCCCTTTTCTTTGTATTCAAAACTTATTCTTTCTTGGGAGTAATATTAGAAGTAATATAGAAGGTTGAAAAGTGACTCAGCAGGTAAAAGCACTTACCACTAAGTCCAAGAATCTGAATTCTCTCCCTGGAAGCCACATAGCAGAAGGAGAAAGTCAATTCCTCTAAGTTGTCCTCTGACCTACACACATGTGCATTATATATGCCTCCCCACTATTAAATAAATGTAAAAAAAATTTAAGGTAATGTGGAAAACACGAAATAATGATACTTGTATTATTGGATGTTAATGTTTCTGAAAACTGCTTACCAGTATACAGTTAGAATATAGGTTTTATGTTTACATGCACATATTTTTCTTTTTTAGAATTTTATGTGTACATCGAGTGTTTTACCTACATGTATATATGTGTAGCACATGTGTGCCTGGTATCTTTGGAGGTCAGAAGAGTATGTCAGATTACCTGGGACTGGAGTTATGGATGATTGAGAACCACTGTGTGGGTTCTGGGAATTGAACCTCAGCAAGAGGGACATTAATGGCTGAGTCAACTCACCAGTCTGTACATATTTCCACAAATACCTTTATCTATACATACTGTAGATGAATAAGACAGTCTTTTCTAAAGATACTACAGTTAAAAAATTCATTCAAGTTTTTAGTGAACATATTTAATAAACTTATTTTAAATTTGACTTTTAAAACATGAAACATGTCTAGATCATTAGATTGATACCCAGAATTTTTTCCAGGAATGACATTTTGTTTTCATGTATCATACTATATTTAACATTTCTCTTTTTAGACTGTCAAAGAATGGAGATAGCAGTTTGAGTGTACCAGTTTAAATGTAATGTTTTATGCAATTAAAGACTTATAGAACATGTTGGAGTTCCTTTATTGGTAATAAGGAACATTTGCACTTCCTCAATTGTATTGTTTTTGAAAGTGAAATAACCGAAAAGAAAAGAGATAATAGGGGCTGGAGAGATGGCTTGTAGGTTAAGAGCACAGGCTGCTCTTCCAAAGGTCCTGAGTTCAGTTCCCAGCAAATATGTTGGCTCACAACCATCTGTAATGGGATCATGCAGATAGAACATTCATATACATAAAATAAATCTTTAAAAGAAGAAATGTTATATTTTTTGTTTATGAAATACCATAATTCAAAAAAGCAAAGTACATATATGAGAAGGGTAATTTAAAGATCCAATATAGCTTTAATTAATTTAACTTGAGCCCTATACAAAAACTGTTATTTGTCAACAAACCTATCAGATCAGATGCTGGATGTGCTATTATACTCCTTTAATCCAGCAGAGGCATGTGGATCTCTTTGTTTCAGGCCAGCCCAATTTCCAGGATAACCAGGACTACATAAAAAGACACTGTCTCAAAACAGCAACAACAAATACTAAATTTTTAAAAATAGGCCTATCTGATAAGAAAATGTTACCTTTCTTTTGGGAGAGTCAATAATAACAATACCTAATGTGAAAAGCATACATATAGAGAAAATAACACAGGTTATAATAGGAAACAAAAGTTCTATGTGGGTGTTTTGGTCACCCCAGCAGTTAGGAGGTGGACACAAGAGGGTCAGGAGTTCAATGTCATTCTCAAGCTACATAGTAAGTTAGATGGCAGCCCAGATTACTTAAAACTGTAAAAAAATAAAACAAAAAATAAAAGCCAACAACAGAACACTAATTGATTTTAGACATATTTGCATTAACTATCATTCTTTCTATTTGATGATGAAGACCCTGGGGATGGCACTGTGTTCTGTGTAGAAGACAAAGTTTTAGAAGGGACTTGTGACACAAGCCTATAATTCCAAATACTGAAATAGGAGGTTGTTACATTCATGATCTGCCTGGGACACAGGGTGTGTTTACACAGGGTGTGTTTAGGGCCATCTTTTTCTTTTTTTTTTTTTTTTTTTTTTAAGAGATGTATTTATTTTATTTATATGAGTATACTGTAGTTGTTTCCAGACACACCAGAAGACGGCATCCGATCCCATTACAGATGGTTGAGAGCCACCATGTGGTTGCTGGGAATTGAACTCAGGACCTCTGGAAGAACAGTCAGTGCATTTCTCTAGCCCAGTGTTTTTTTGTTTTGTTTTGTTTTGTTTTAAGAATTATTATATGTAAGTACACTGTAGCTGTCTTCAGACAACCAGAAGAGGGCGTCAGATCTCATTACCGATGGTTGTGAGCCACCATGTGGTTGCTGGGATTTGAACTCAGGACCTTTGGAAGAGCAGTTGGTACCCTTAACTGCTGAGCCATCTCTCCAGCCCAGGTTAGGGGCATCTTTGACAACCATGGAAGATCTCGTTTTGTTGTTTTTGTTTGTTTTTTTTTTTTAAAAAAAAAAAACCAAAAAACCAGAAAGATTTTGGTTGGTGGAATTTATAGATGAGTTTATAATTTTCACCCAGGGAGGATCATTCAGCTTGGAGAAAGAAGTTTCTAGAGTATTATGGCTGAACTGAATCTTAAGGGACTCGTAGCCAGAGGAATTAGAAAGAACAAAGAAAGCAAGCATTGGTTGTCATCCTAATCATTTTAAAGTATCCACTGTCTGTTCCGAAGTCAGTGTATTGCTGACTCTACTCTTTAATGTGATAAAGTCACTACATTACTATCTAATTACAAATACTCCATTTAGTAATTAGCTGCCTGTATAATTACCCTATCCCCTGGTATCTTAAAGACCCATGAGGGTGAGTATGGAAATCATTTTACATACGAAACTGCAAATGAATATCTGACCACTCACTGATGTTTCTGAAACATTTGAAGAAGTTTAGCATTTTGTTTATAAATATTTTATTGTTAACATGCAAAGTGATTAATAAACATTTAAAACAAGATCAATAAACAAGGTATTTTCATGCCAAACATCATGATACTCTTGTAATCACAGTACTTAGGAGGTAGAAGCAGGAGGATGGAAAGTTGAAGTTCAGCCTGAGCTACATTGTGAGACCCTGTCTCAAAAATAAGTAGTCTTAATATGAAAAAAAAATCAGTATTACTCATTTCTGAGGAAGTCAAATAGGTAAATTGAGTTTATAACATCAAGTAGATGATAATGGTTACAGTTCATAAGCTGTAATGGAAACAAGGTCAGACTAGAACATTCATTCCATCATTACAGTGGGAGCAGCATATGCTAATTGCTGTACAAAGTGGGGCACTGCGCCAGGTGTGGTAATTATTTCTTAAAAAATTCAAATCTGAGTTTTATGATATTAGCTATAACTCATTCAGGCTAAACGAATTTGTGGCAAACAGATATTCACAGATAATTAATCCCAAAAGATTTGATTATATTCTGAGACAACTGGTGGCTAATTTTTTCCCTCCTCAAATGAGTCTTGCTACATAGCCCAGGTTTGTTTTAGAAGATGACTCAATGGAATGCCGGGAATACAGGATTATATGGCCATTTTCTTGAAAATTTTATGGGTTTAGTTTTTCTTTGAATTAAATTTTCTATATCTTAGTAATATAATTTTGGTAATCTTTTTCTTGGAAAAAATGAGAAACTGATTAGATGTTCGTCTTATTGTTTCAGATTTTAGATATTATTAAGCAATATTTAAGAATCATAAATACAAAGGAAATGTCCTATTTATGACTAGCAATTGTTAATTCTCTAGTAATAATTAGTAATAGCATCTTAGCAATTTTACTTATTTTAAAAATTATTTTATGTGTGGGGGTGTTTTGCCTGCATGTATGTGTGTTCATGTGTGTGCAGTGTCTGTAAAGGTCACAAGAGGATATTAGAAGAACTGGAGTGTTACAGGTGGTTATGAGAGACCATTGAATGCTGGGACTCAAACTTTGGTTTTCTTCAAGAGCAGCTAATTGTTCTTAACTTGCTGGTCCCATTTAGTCACATTAAAGACATAGTACATAAGTCATTTTTTGTGTCACCATTGTTCATTAGTTTTTAGTTGTTGTTGTTGTTTTATTTTGAGACAAGGTCTCTAATGTAGCTCTGCCTCCTGCCACTCTATGTAGATAGACTAGGATAGCCTCTAGTTCCACCTGCTTTTGTTTCTCAAGTTCTGGGATTAAATGTGTGTGGGCATGCTAGTTTTTGTTTTGTTTTGTTTTGTTTTGTTTTAAGACAGACTATCTAAATAAAGAAAATAATCTACTTTTAAAAAAAAAGACTATCACTGTTACCCTGACTTTAGTTCCTCAGTGTTGGGATTTAAAGAGGTGCACCACCATGCCCATCCTTCAGTTATTTTCTGTAACTGGATCTAAATCTATAATTGTCTCAATTTCAGCTAAGCTGTGGACGGGTATAACTCAGTGCTAGAACACAAGTAACGTGTGAGTGAGGCCAGCACCAAAAAAAAGGAAAACTCAGTGAAGAATGTAGACCTTTTAGGCTGTTTCTTACTCTGTGTAACATATCACAGGCTGTTTGCTAAGGCACCTTAGTAATTTAGGTGTGATAGTTTAAATAAAAACATGTGGATTTCAGTCTCTTCTGAGCAAATGAACTTTTTTTTTTAGTCTGTTAGTTTGACTGTTATTTAATACTTGCCAGTTTTGCTTTATCAGCTCTTTGCCTTACTGTATCATTCCCTACTAAGTATTATAATTAGACATTATAAATCCTTAAAATAAATGATTTACAAAAAGAATGTCAAGTAAAAGGTACCTGCTGTGTAGATAAAGCTGCCTACATAGTATTTCTCACATTATTATGTGCCTGTCATAGGTGGTTAGTGACTCATGACCAGATGTAACCTAGTGTAAAATTGAATATGCTTTTGATCAGAATTCTGTCTACCTTCTATTAGTATTATTAAAATACTCACCTTTCATATCAGGTGTAGTAATATACACCTGTCATCCCAGCATTCAGGAGGCTGAGATAGGAGGATTGCCACAATTTGTAGGTCAGCCTAGGCTACATAGTGAGTACAAAGTCAGCCAGAGATACACGGTGAGATTTTTGCCTCAGAAACAAAGCTTCTTCCTTTTCATGGATGATTTATTTTTGGTTTTGCTTGGAAACTTGAGTATTTTTCTTTAATATCTTACATTTTATTTAGAGCTCTCATTTTTCTTTCCTAGGAGCAAAACAGTTGGCTCAGTCATCCTTGGTGGGTTTTTGTTTTTTATTGTTTCCCCCAACTTAAAGGTAACGTACATGTTTTCTTTAGTTTTATAGACTTAATGCAGTATTCTGTATGGTTTTGGTTGGTAAAATAGGAATTTATTATATTTTAATAACTGCTCTCTTTAGGAGCACATTTACTAAAATTGGAATAATGAAGATTAGCATAACTCCTACCCAGTAATTACTATGCCTTAATCTTTAAAGTCTTTTCTCTTTTCCTCCAAGTATAATCTAATCTCCAAGAATGATAATGAGTTACCCCAAGGAAACAAATGTAAAATAAATTCAACAATGTTTGTAATTTACGTGCAATAGACTTTGCTTTTAGTCATTAATAGAAAAATCTTTGCCATTTTAGTTGACGAGCCTAAAACTGTACCATATTACATTTACAGATTGAAGTGTTGGAACCATGGGAATAAAGGTCCAGCGTCCTCGATGTTTTTTTGACATTGCCATTAATAATCAACCTGGTAAGAATATTACTTTTAATTAACATTTTTATACTAGAATATAAAATTGTACTCAAGAAATTTAAACCAATTACCTTCTTTTTCAGCTGGAAGAGTTGTCTTTGAATTATTTTCCGATGTATGTCCCAAAACGTGCGAGAACTTTCGTTGTCTTTGTACAGGTTTGTTTGCGTTTTCACTTGTCCTAATTTCTAGAAATACTAGCTGTGGGCCCTGCATTAGGGTGAAGACATAAAATGTCAGAACTCAGGCTGAGGCAAGAGCATGCATGCAAGACCATTCTGAGCCACATGCAAGGAAGGTGTGACTTGCCTGGGATCCAGTTCTGAGGGGCTGAGATGAGGACTGAGGGTAATGGCTGCTTGAGTTACACAGATGGACTTGGGTTCAAAAAAAATCCAAATTAACTAATTAAAAATAAATACTAGTTGTAATAAGATTTTATCTGAGATTGATTTCTGTGTTCTCTAAAAAAATAAGGACTTTACTAATATTTTGGTCTTTTCATTGATCCATGACTGTTTTCTTTCTCTAGGTGAAAAGGGGACAGGGAAGTCAACTCAGAAGCCATTACATTATAAGAGCTGTCTCTTTCATAGAGTTGTCAAGGATTTCATGGTTCAGGGTGGTGACTTCAGTGAAGGTGAGACTTTGAGTCCCATAAAAGACAAGACATTTATATTTTTTGTTAAACATAAAGGTTTTGGGTAGTGTGTGTTTTATGGGGAAGTGGAGATCAGAGGACAATTTACAAGAGTCAGTCCTCTTGTTATTAACATTATATTGATGTCTTAAAATTGGTTGTGTTCCTTTGAAAGTTATTGATGCAGAATCATTTGTATACATACTTGATGAGAAGTATTTGATTGAGTTTACTATCCTGAGTTCTAAGAGTGTTTTTTGTAACTAGGAAATGGAAGAGGAGGAGAATCTATTTATGGAGGATTCTTTGAAGGTAAAGTTTTTACATTTAATTGGTTTTAGTATTTTTTACTCATTTCATTATAAATTACAGTAGGTCTGGAACTTAGATTTTCATACAGCTATTAGCATATGAATATAGAAATGTTAATGGTTTTCATATTTTACTTTTGGTATTCAAATTTCTCATCCTTTTTCTCACTCTAATCAAAGATTAAAAGAAAAGTTCTTATTGAAGTAAATAATGCTCTGATGGAAGTTAAGTTAATGAGTCTAGACTATGATGTTTATCTTTCTATGCTCATGAATAAAAGGGATAAAATTTAAGGAAATACATCTGGACTCTTTCAATATTGCTATTTATTTTTAGTATAGTGCAGGGATCAAATCCAGGGCATTGTTCATGGTAGTCAAGAATTGTTAAGTATTTTAGACTCTGAGATAGAGTGCTTGATAGTCTGCATGGGGCTCTGAGTTCAATCCTTTACCCTAGGGAGGGAAATTAGTGATAAATCTAAAATTACAGGAATAAAAATTGGTTTATAATAGGTTGGTTCTTCATAACCTGACTTTCTTTATGTTGTGTTTGACAGTAAAGAATACATGCAGCCAGGCATGGTAGCACTGATCTATAATACCAGCACTGGGGAGGTTCAGGAAGGATTTAGAGGCCAACTTAGTTTAAATGGTAAAACCCTGTCTCAAACAGGAAAATATCCATTGTGAACAAGAATGGAAAATGAATTTTTGTGAGTGTGATATATATGCACGTGTGTGAGCAAATGTGAGCATTCCCTCCTGTGCACAGACTAGAAGACATCAGGTGCGCTACCATTCTCCCTTGTTCCTTTGAGAACACTCACCCTCAAGCCAAGTTATTAGCCAGCAAGTTCCAGCAGTTTTTCTGTTACTACCTCCCATAGCACTGAGGTTACAAGTGTGCAATGGTCAGCATGGTTTTCTACATGGGTCTTCATGTTTGCACAGCAAGCCACTTAACCACTGAGCCATCTCTCCAGCCTTGGAAAATAAGTGTCTTGGAGCTTATACTTCTACTATAACTGAAAATTTTCTTCTCTTTATATAGATGAGAGTTTTGCTGTTAAACACAACAAAGAGTTTCTCTTATCAATGGCCAACAGAGGGAAGGATACAAATGGCTCTCAGTTCTTTATGTATGTATTTAAGATTTCAAATATCCCTGCTAACCTTCCCCATTGCCTTTATTAGAGATTGTAAAATTATAGGAGAGGTGAACAATTACTGAGGGTATAGTAGAATGGTTACTAAAGTCTCAGGTGATAGAGCTTGCTGAAAAAGTGATAGGTGGCATAAGGCATTTCTATTATCAGAGAACAAAATTGGAAATGCATCTACCACATCGGGTACTATCCACTACTGTACCCAGCTTTCTGTGTGGATTCCAGAGATCAAACTCAAGCTTGTACACCAAGTACTTTATCTAGCTGTAAGAGATTTTATGTACCAGTATGTCTCTGCATAACCAAATACCAGACTTCTCACTACATAGTTTTAAGGTTGATCTTGAGGATAAAAGGGGGGAGGGATGCTTGCATAAAATTCATTGAACAATAAGTGCTTTCTTTAGATTCAGGTGAGTTTGTTTTGAAAGCCTCTTGACCAGGATCCTTGAACCCTATCTTAGCTTCCCCAGTACATGTAACCATTATTCTGTTGTTTGGAGTTGACCCAATTTAATTCAACTCTTCATCAACACAAAATTGTATTCAATATCACAGATAACAAGTTCAAAATCCTAGAGAAGTTGAATACCATAAGTAAGCCTGTTGGAACATGGAATCTCAGCTATTAAAACCTGTGTTGAAGAAAATAGGAACACTAAATCCTGGTTACTTATCCCATGTGCTAGGTACTATAATTTTCAGATATTCCAGAGAGGACTGGAACTTGGATTTTCACGCAGAAGTACTTACAATTAAATGTTGTCAGTTAATTTTTTAAAATACATGAAACTAAGTGGACTATTTCTATTCAGATTCAGCAGATACATCTCAGAGCTATCAGACTGACCGTTCCCACCTCTCTATTCCTCTAAAACCCTCCACTTCAACTATTTAATATTTAAAAGGTTACAGTGGGGCTGGAGAAATGGTTCAGTAGTTAAGAGCACTGACTGCTCTTCCAGAGGTTCTGAGTTCAATTCCCAGCAACCACATGGTGGCTCACAACCATCTCTAACAGGATCCAATACCCTCTTCTGGTATGTCTGAAGATAGCTACAGTATACTCACATACATAAATAAAATCTTTTAAAAAAAAAAAGGTTACAGTGAAAAGCACCATTGTTAAACTGATAAGTTAATAGAATGATTTGGTAAGTTTGGCAGTATCAGTATGACAGAACATCATACAACGAGGAATATTTAATAAAAACCTAGTTACAAGTAGAAATACGCCGGGCAGTGGTGGCACACGCCTTTAATCCCAGCACTTGGGAGGCAGAGGCAGGCGGATTTCTGAGTTA
>JADRCC010021140.1:0-10151 GCA_019843855.1 Hylomyscus alleni
ACACACACACACACACACACACACACACACACACACACAGTTGAGTTGCTAAGACAAAGAACATGCCCAAAAGCAACCCAGGGAAGAGAGAGTTTATTTCAAGTTACACTTTCTAGGTATCAGTCCATCACAGAGGCAGGTCAAAGCAAGAACTTAAGACCTGGAGGCAGGAACTAAAGCAGAAGCCATGAAGGAGTGTTACTTATTAGCTTGTTCCACATAATTTGCTCAGCTTGCTTTTTTACACAATTCAGAACCACTTGCCTTGGTATGGCTGTGCCCTCGTGCATCAATCGTTCACAGAGAAAATGCCCTAGAGACATGCTAATTAGCAGTCTAATAGATGTACTTCTCAAATAAGTTTTTTCTTCCAAGATAATTCTACCTTGTATCAAGTTGAAAGACACAAAACAAATATGGAAACATATTTGCTTTAGTTTCTGCCACAGTTATGCTCATACTCTCCCGTTTTAATTGTCACTGAAGGTCTGATTTTAATCCTTAGAAGTTACCAAAACATAAATCATTTCATGAAAATGGCAAAAAACTTGAAACTCCTGTGGATTGTTTGATCTGCTACTAATAATCTTTCACCTACTTTATGATCTAGAGTCTAACCAGGATTTTCCCTCGTGGGCCAGTAAATGTCATCCTTCCATGTTGTCTCATATCTGAAGTGTTTATATTCCTAGCTTTACTTTTTTGTTATTCTAGTATTCATTTCCCTTGACTTCTTAAGTCAAACGGTATATATATATCAACAGAACCTCATCATGCTAAAGCTGTGCAGAGTTATTTCTATATCCATAGAATAGTTTGGCATCCTGATAAGACATCATCCCATGATAGGACAGATGGAAAACTTAAACAATGGTTAGTAAATTCATATATTATAGAAAACCAAAGAAATGTAACTCAAGCTAAACTTTATGTTTAAAGTACTTATAACAAGAGGCATAAAACATTAAGTGTGCTCACCTTTTCCCTGGGGCAATGTTCTTGAACAAACTTCTGTATTTCTGAAGGGCTGATTTGTTGCTTTGCCATCTCTCTCCTGGGCTAGGAAAGGAATCACCACTGTGAGGACACAGAAAGACCTTTGAGGCTTTAGAAGACGAGGAAGGTGAGTGAAGGAGGCAGAGCAGAGCCAGTGCTTTGACTTAAAGAGTTTCAGAGGGTATTTGGAAAAGAGTGGTATTGTGGGGTCTAATAGATCTTCCTCCAGTTAGAAAATCCACTGTGTTCTGCTCTGTCTTCCATTGGTCCATATTCTGAACCCTTATCAGTGATGAAGTTATGTGAGGCTTCTAGAGTTGGATACTAACCTTCACTAACTATAGTGATTAGAGTAATAGTGAAAATTACCTGTGCCTTGCAGAGAAGGCCTCTGGTGATACTGAGAAATAGCAATGTCATTTATACACTGATGACACCAATCGCAGATTGCCCTCCTTCAACTCTTTGGGAATGGCCCATGAGAAAATCATGGGGACATCA
Source organism: Hylomyscus alleni (assembly GCA_019843855.1). Lineage (NCBI taxonomy): Eukaryota > Metazoa > Chordata > Mammalia > Rodentia > Muridae > Hylomyscus > Hylomyscus alleni. The sequence goes on from JADRCC010021140.1 coordinate 1,498, forward strand.
TATCTCCCTTCCCAGAAATGTGAGGAAAGTGAGCAGATCTTTGAAGAGGAAGACAAGCTTAGGAGAAATGCTTGGGTGCCAAGTCACTTGCATGACCCAAAGCCTAGCATACTCGTGTGGCTCTGCTTTCCCTCGTTTGTCTATCTGCTAGCTTTTAACTAATTTTTATTTTAGGTGAGAAAGATGAGTTGAAAAAAATACTTGAAAGTTATTTCCTGGCATCTCACCCAGGAATGAGTGATGAATAGAGGCTGGGAACAACTTTAAAAGCCATTTTCTTTGCTCATAAGGGGTCATGAGGTTGTTCTGTACAACTCTCTGGGCACTAGAATGAATGAAAGTGGCACAAAACACACCCAAGGTCTATCATTGATTTAACATGATTGATGGCTGGTCTTGTCTGACTGTGCTATATTGTCAAGCCATCCATCATCCCAAACAAACTCTCCACCCCATAGCCATAACATACAGTTAGAGCTGCAGAGTTTAGGGTTTTCCTTTCCTTTTCATGAGAGCTGCTGATGATTAGGTCTGTGGGGAGGGAGAACAGGCTCCTTTTTACAAAAGTACAAAATAGTTGTCTGTTAGGAACAGAGTACTCAGCTGACACATGCTAACTCCTTGTTAAATTTGTGTAGGAGTGTGTTCATTTCCACCAAGCAATCCATATTTTCCGGATTTTTCACACTTTTCTCAGATGGTACCATCCCTGAGCTTTCTCATAAATTCTAATATTTTCCCTTCTTAGGTAATTGGCTGTGCCTAACTCCAATTCTACCCCTGGGCTGAAACTGCAGAGTGGTTTTGATGATGTTTAAAGAACTGGTTATTAAAGTACATCCCATCAAAGCATGGAAGATATAATGTAAAGGAGGAAATAAAATCCATACACAATTCCTTTTGTTTAAAGTTCTCACGTCCTAAAACGTCCCTTCACTTTTTTATTCATGATGTTTCCTATGTGTTGATATTTGTAGCTAGGTAGCTATCTTACATGTTTTACTCATTAAATATAAAAGTAGGATCATATGCCATCTATATTTTGGTTCACTCCCTCCTTGTAGTCTGAAATCCAGAGTGCTTTAGCAAAGTAGTTACAGTATCATCACATGCTTCTTGTATCAAACTATATCAAATATGCTAGCATCTTTTGACTCATTCTGTTGGGTTAGGTGAGGTGATGGTTGCTCTTGATAGTTAAGTTGATTGGATTTAGAGTCAGGATAGAAAGAGAACTCTAGGCATGTTTGTGAGGAACTTTCTCTCTCCGGTTGACTTGGGAGGACCTACTCTATGTGAGTCCAGTACCATTCCATTTGATTGAGTCCCAGATTGAAAACAAAACAAAACAAAATGGAGGGAGCCAGCTGACCCCAGAATGTACTTCTGTTTCATTCTGACTGTAGATGGAATGTGATTGTTTGCTTCTAGTCCTGCAGCTATACATTGTCCTATAATGGTAGCACATACCCTACAGTTGTTACCCTACAATTGTATACCAAAGGAAAACTTTCTTGCTTAAAGATGCTCTTGTCAGATGGTTTGTCACAGCGAAGAGAAGAGCAACTACTGCAAATGAGATGTTGAGGGTCTGCTACTGCACCATTCAAAACTTTCCTGCACAGCAACTATTCTTCTGCACCTTCCTCACCAGGGATGCTTATCTCCTACTCCTTTTTTGGACATCAAGGTTGAGATAAAAATCTGGCGAGTTCTGATTAAAAAGATCTCAGGTCCAATTCTAGTATCGTGAATTGTAGGACTCTGTCTTTACCTCAGCTAAGCATTGTCCAGTAAGGTGGATCAGGTCTTTTCCCCTTGCCTTGTGTGGTATCTCTGTATCCTTCTTTCTCTATACTTGCCCTTCTATATCCTATAAAGGGATTATTTACTTCTTTTATATCATTACTTAAGGTCTCCACTCATTTCCTTCTGACACTACATTTCAGCAACCTCTTAAGAAGTTCTACCAGGCCCAGCACCCTGGTAATAAGCCTGCACCAGGAATGTATGTTGTTGGCCTCACTGAGTATTCTCTTTTTTCATAGTTATTTCTGTTGTCATGCTGTTGGTCAGTAGCAGATCTGAATTCTTACCAAAATAGATACAAGAAGGTTTCAGAAGTTACAAGTGAGTTGGTTGAAGTAACTCTTCTAGGTTTCACTGTTTACCATTCCTTCAAAATTTTATGGCTCACTGGAGCCAGGAGACATCTGTTGGATGTCACTGCTAGGAAGTACTACAGTGAATAGTACCCAGTGACACTGATGTACATTATACAATTCCATATGACAAACAATTAAGTAGCCTTCAATTAGCACTGAAGTTGAGAAATGACACCTTAAGCTGTATACACCAATGTTCAGGAGGCCTTGTCATTCCATCAAACTTGTGCTCAGGACAGGAGCTTCCCCCTTCTCTCTCCAATCCTCATTTTGCCTGCCTTACTCACCATTAGTGTATAGATACAATGATTGATTGAAAACAAAATATCAGGTCTTACCAAAAAACTCTATAATTATGCATCATTACATGAAAGGTACTATAAATAAGAATGAAGGCTCTATAAATAAGGCACAGCCTCCATGCTCCACAACTTTCAGGTTTACAGGAAAATCAAAATATGTTCACATATGAGTACTGAACACCCACCCATATTGGTGTACTTTGACAAGCATCTGTCCAAGTAATTAATTTCATGGAATATGGCTACTCCTGGCTTCTTCCCATCCTTCTAACTCTCAAGAATATCTTCAATTTTGGAGAGCACTCCACACAGAAAAGTCTGAGTCAAACAGAATTAACAGCCAGAAATAACATATAAAATATGCCAAGCCAGTAATTTCATATGGAAGCCAAACTCTTGGTACTGCCAAAATTCTTATCTGTTGATACCCTTCACTTCACCTAATAATTTATATGTTCTAATGAGTGGGAAAATGAAACAAGTCGGTTTCTTTCTCAGCTCCATTGTACTTTCACCCTCCATTATCATGTTCTTCTCTTTTACTCTGGGTTTTTCTTTGACTGGTCCATGTAGCTAACACTAGCTTAGTTCATAGCTTTTCCTTCAACCCATTTTTTTTTCTAGAAATCCTTTTAATCTCACATTTCTCTGATATTTTTCCTATATTAAGAATGTTGTAAATCATAGGCTGGCATGATCTAAACCACTGGGCACACAGATGAAAGGATTTCATATCCATCTGAGACTGAAAGCATTCGTGGTAGAGGTGACACTGGGTAGAGAGCACTGGAAGAGGGTGTGGTGGCAGTCAGAGGCAGCTATAGAAGGAAGTACAGGGCATACTTGCAATGAAAAGTCATATGTTTTGGTTGGAGTGGGGTGGGTGTGAGAAGGAGCAGTAGTAGAGTCTAGAAAAGCAGGTTTAAACCAGATTATCACAAGCTTTGGGTTCTCAGGCTAAGAGTTTAGGGTTTATTTTATAGGCAATAAGGATCCATTTAGTTGAGTGTGTTATAATCAAAACTACACTATAACAAAATCGCCTTGGCAGCAGCTTGAAGTATAAGAAGCTGCATGGATTTCACACTGAAAACAAATCTATCTTGTAGGGGGACCATCATAAGCTGAGTAAACTTAAATAGGTCACTAAGTGTTTTACTCATTTTCTCATCTATGAAATGGCAACACTGCTTCATGATCTCCTGGTTTTGACACAGATTTAAAGAAGGACTTAGAGATCTGTGCTGAGAATGACTGACTCAATAAATGTTCAAACACTGGAAACAAAGATCAAAGAGCTCTACTCGTCTGTATGAGGAGAAGCTCTTCTGCTAGACAAAACAGAAGGGGTGTGAAGGGAAATCTATAAGAAGATTCTCTAGAACTTGAAAGAACATCAAAGTAAAAAAACAGAAAATGTGTCATGTGAAGGATGGTGATGTCATTTCAAGAAGAGTACGTTTAGGTCCATTATTTGGTACATCCCATAGAATGTGGCCCCATAGCTGATTGTTTCCAGAAATATCAATGACAATAGTAGCCACAAAGTGAATGACACTTAACCCACATATAAATATCCAAGAATATACTATATTGAATATATATTCCCTATTTTTAAAACTTAAGAAATTGACCCAGTAAAAGAAAAAATTTTTCAGGTTTAAAAACTACATCATACTAAGCCAGACTTGGTCCATAATTAGTAGTTTAATCTTTGTGTTATACTAAAAGGAATTAAAAACCTAGAAGAACTTCTTGATGGCTTAGCTTTTCTGAAAGATTGGGTGGTTCTGACTGGTTTACTGTGGTAATCTATTCAGGGTGTGACATCTCAATGACTTCCTAATACAGCAGATAACACATTTTAATCATTGAACTAAAGTATTTAAAATATTGTGGGTCTTTATTTTTATTTTAAGAGACAATACAACTGCAATGAAAAGAATTTTTCAGATGTTAATAATACCTTTAATGATATCATGGGACTTGAGGGAAGCCTAGATATTGGCATTTCTCCTAGTCATTATGAACAAATCTTTATTACATATAATTGAGATGATTTTTATGTCAGCTTATACAGTTAATTTCAGAATGGAGTTTTTGCAGATCACAGGAACCCTAATGGTAAACACAATTTTAATACTTAAACTTCATATCCAGTGATCTGTCCTCAGACTCTTTTATACTATGTATACTATATATCTACCAGATAATTTTACAAACATTATCTGGTATACCTAATACTTTCTCAGTTAAGAGAATTAGCCACCCTTTCTTCCTTCTTGTTATATTTTGAGGAATGGTCTACTGTCTTGTACCTCATAAAGGCACTATTTACAATCTTCCAAGGAGCTCAGCTTTGCAAATAAGATGTAATGTCTCTATCTTAGAAACATGGAATTGTAGCTCAGACCAACACAGAGCAAGTTGTGTTAGAATTTAAAGATTTCTCCAAAATATATTTTAGCCTAAGATTGCTTCATTGATTAGTTATATCAAAATAGAAATAATTCTTCTTGTGCTTTCCCCAAATTTAGACTTGGAAAAGATTCTTCCCAGCTCAGAGCCAACTATTATTCTGACAGCTAATGACAGAACAAGTATAGAAAGTTACAGAATAAATTTCTTACATCGATACTAAATCCTTAGCAAAATGCCAGCAAATTTTATCTGAGATATGAAAAGAATTTTACATTATCACCAAGTGGGATTGATTGGAAGTTAGTTGGTTTACCATCTGAAATCAAGAGAATGTCAATAAAGGACAAAGTGAGGTGATTATCTCAATAGATAGAAAAAACAACATTTGACAAAATCCTACACCTTACCATAGCAAAAGCAATCAATAAACTAGGAAATAAAGTGAATTTTATCAACCTGATAAAGGATAACTACAAAACCCTCACTAATATGTATACAATATAAGGACAATTGTATATAATATAGTCAGTTATAAGAAACATTTTACTAGTAAGGTCAATTAAGCAGGAAAAAAGAGAGTAAGGAGTCCCTGACTGGGAAATAAATAAGTGCATATATTTGAATACTTATGATCTAATATACAGAAAAATATCTATGCAAAATGTAGATTGCATAAATAAGCCTTCATGTTTACAATTGATTTACAATAAGATTGCCAGTTCAGTTTAATGGTAAAAGAATAGTGTTTTGTACCAATAGTGCCAAAACCTGGAATCTGTCTTACAGAATACATAAAAATTAACTCAAAATGATCCAGAGATCTAAACAGAAGACCTAGTATCACAAAAGTCCCAGAAAATAGAGATGTAAATCTTTATTACCTTGAGTAGAAAAACTTATCAAATGGAACACTAACAGCCTGGATAGCAAAGGGCTAGGGACTGAGCTTCAGACAAGTGAACATCTTTTAAGTTTCAAAGCATGAAGGAAGAAACGTGAAAGTCTGTCAAGAGGATAGATGAACTAGGTAGATCATGTATTTGATGAGGGACTTATGTTTACACTACAGGAAGAGATTGTGCAACTCCATGATAGAAGAAGTACATTGTCCCGTACAAATTAACAGAAGCCATGGGATACCACCTCCATAGAAGATACATAATACACACACAAATGCATGGAATGGTTCATCACTACCTGTCAAGAAAACTAAATTCATACGCAATATATTGTTTGATATTCACTAGAATTATGGCAATAAAAATGCAAATAGTAAGTATGGACAAGGAAGTTACAAAGGGAAACTAATATTGGTCCCTTTTAGTCAGCGTCTATGTTATAGCGTGTGTGGTCCTTCTGGGCCATGTACAGAGTAAAAGTGAGCAGAGTAAAAGAGGACAGAAACAAAAGGCCACATATTGTATGCTTATGAAACAGGTCCCTCCGTAAAGAGAATAACTAAGTCTACTGCTTGTCAAAGGCACACATTTTAGGAGTCAATAACAACTTTTATAACTGTCTTTGGCTTGCTTGCAAAACTATGAATATACTTAAAACATTTGAAAGTCACTTCAGATATGTTGATAATTATAAGGCAAGTTGAGTTACTATAGTAAAAATTATTTGAGATCACAGAACTCCTACCAGCTCTGGGAAGAAAATGAAGTGAGAGACAGAGGAAAAACTCGAATCAGAATCTTCAGAAAAATAGTAAATACTAAGTCTGCTTCTTCTGCTCTAACATTGTTCTTCAGGATTCCCCATGGACTCATTTCGAAATTAATGCAATCAAATGGAATGAACTGTCTTCCAGAGTTGGGAAACTGAATATTTTTTTGTCACTGCAGTCAAAATCTTAGCATTTTTCTTTTCTGCTTCATTAGTTTTCCACTCCTTCCCCTATTCTGGCCCCAAACTCAACCACCTGGTCATTCTCTGGGAAGGAGAACTGTTGGGAGAGTTACTTGTACACAGAGGTATAAACTTCCATTCTAATCTTGTTCTAAAAAGCGAAAGGTCTTTGTAAGGTTATGATCTCAGGGAATCTCAAAAGAATTGTGCAAGCTCTGGAGACAGACTCAGCCAAGTACCATATTACCCAGGAATGGAATTTAGGGCGACAGGGACAATTTAGTAAGAGGGATCATCTAATCTCCAGTAATAACACTATGCCCAGGACAGTAAGTTAACTATAAAGTAAGACCACTGAAAAGTTAACTCCTGAACCACGGTAGGCTGGTATTTGATGGAGAGTGGGGGGATTTGGTGATGACCTCAGAAGAAGTGAGGAACAGCTCTAAGCATTACCTTTGGCAATACAGAAAGGAATGTGTTATTTCTAAGAAATCATAATTAGAAAAATAAAGTAAATTGGGGAGTCCCAGAGCAGGCAAGGAGAGGACAAAACAAAACCAGTAGTTAATCTGGAAATATATGAGACTAGAGGAAATTAAAGTAGGGTGAATATGAAGGACTCCAGTTTGTTTTGGAATAGAGGCTCGGTTAATAATGGGGCAGTTGCCCAGACTGCAAAGAAGTGTTTGAGGAGAGAAGAAGAAACATTTATAAAGATCAAGTTTATTGAGCTCCTTAAATATACTCATGGAGTAAATTTCAGAAGTTGTGATTATTAAAACTTCTCACTATATAGTTCTTGTCATCTTTATCTTGCCAAATCCTGCCTATTTAAGTGCACAAACCTCAAATACTGCAGGAGAATTTAAGAACCACACAACCTCACAAACTATCTTGAAAAACACCCTTAATTAAACAAAAAATCACTTTCCCTGTCTTTCAAATATTACTTTCATCTCAGAGGAGTACATGGGTGTACGGAGGGGGGATCCTTTAAATTGCAACTGGCAATGGTGTGATACTCAGCTGCTGTAAGGATGCACTGACCACTGAGCTTCTTTCCAGCTGCCTAGCAACTACAGGTAACATGTGTGATAGAATCAGAAAGTGCTGATAAAATTATGATCGAGAGGTCTAATCATAATTCTTACAGACATTCAAAATATGCCCTGGAGTGACTCTGCTAGTAAAACGCTTGCTGTACAAACATGAGTTCCAATCTCCAGCACACATGTAAAAAAAAAAAATGAAGCTGCCAGAGTGAGAGCTTGTGCCTGAGATCCAAGGACTGGGGAGGCAGAGATATGAGGTTCACTGCGGCTTGTTGACCAGCAAGCTCCAAGTTCAGTGGGAGACTGTGTCTCTACAAATAAGGCGGAGAGTAATGGAAGAAGACTGGACTCTACATGCATGTGCACATATGTGTACACATCCTTGCCTACATCTATATACATAAGTGCAAAAAGACATATATATTATATATATAAATATTATATATATTATATATATAAATATAATATATTATATATATTATATATTATATAATATAATTATAATATATATATATATATATCGCCACATACCCATGATACCTAAAACAGCTGTTTTTTCTTCTGAGGGAAAATTAAAAGCAGATGACTTTTAGATTTTAGTGTTAGAGAAAATAGTAAGAGATTAGAGAGATGGAAAGGGTGAGGCAGTGTTCTTGAACATGCTCTGGAAATTAATAATTACAAATTTAACCCTTAGCAGCAACCTGCATGGATAGCCAGCAAATATTACTTGCTTTCTAGCACCAGACATGAAAAGACAACTACCATGCTCAAGATCAGGATACACTGAGGTCAGGTGGGTACAAGAGGCAAAATATAATATAATATAATATAATATAATATAATATAATATAATATAA